>LR749971.1:1056312-1171175 GCA_902729485.2 Mus minutoides | reverse complement strand
GCCAACTAGGCCATCCTCTTCTATATATGCAGCTAGAGACATGAGCTCAGGGGGTACTAGTTAGTTCATGTTATTCTTCCACCTATAGGGTTGAAGACCCCTTCAGCTCCTTGGGTACTTTCTCTAGCTCCTTCCTTGGGAACCCTGTGTTCCATCTAATAGCTGACTGTGAGCATCCACCTCCATGTTTGCCAGGCACAGGTATAGTCTCCCATGAGGGCCTATATCAGGGCCCTTTCAGCACTATCTTGCTGGCATATGCTATAGTGTCTATGTTTGGTGGCTGATTGTGGGATGGACCCCTGGCAGCCACAGTCATTGGGTCCTTCCCTGACATTTTAAAAGCAGAAACAATCATTGCTGCTACCCGACATTCCTGTCCTAACTATTTTACATTTTCATTTTGAAACAAATGCACAAACAAAATCCCTATTTAAACTCAACAAGTCCAGAAAATGAAGGCTTGACAGGCCATTGTGCTGTGAGGGGGACAATGGATAGAGAGGGAGACTAGAGAAAGATGGCTGGTATCAGAATGGACATTATACATCAGTGGTTCTCAACCTTCTTAATGCTACAATCCCTGGACAGAGTTCCTCATGATGTGGTGACCCCTAACCATAAAAGTATTTTCATTGCTATTTCATAAATGTAACTTTGCTACTGTTATGAATCATAATGTAAAAATCTGATATGCACAATATCTAATGTGTGACCCCGAAAGGGTTTAGAACTGCTGATAAACATGTATAGAACTGTCCACAAACAAATAGTTGTTTTTAAAAGACTCCCATTGGAAACTATAAAAATTAAAAGACAATAATTATAAAAATATACAACGGGGAGGACTGGGGACACAGCTCCATTCATAGAGTGCTAGCCTAGCATGTGTGAGACCCACATTCAAACCAAACATGGTGGCACATGCTTGCGACCCCAGCACTCGGGAGGGAGACACAGAAAGATCGGGAGTTCAGGCTCATCTTTAGCTGGATAGGAAGTTTGAGGTCAGCCTAAACTACATTAGATAAACCACACACACACACACACACACACACACACAGAGAGAGAGAGAGAGAGAGAGAGAGAGAGAGAGAAAGAGAGAGAGAGAGAGAGAGAAGAAAGCAAACCGGGAGCCCGTCCTTCCACGCTGACAAGAGTCTCTTCACCTTTCCCTTTTAAATGTCAGCACAGGAAACCCACTCCAGACAAGTGAGTGCAGCGGCAGCCACATCCGCTACAATACTCAGATTAAGGCTTTTGCTAGGAAAATAGCTCTAAAGCATCCACACCAGGGCACTCGGCTCTACTCTGGATGCATTCATAATTAGCAGCGGGCATTTGCTCCTAAAGAGCTTGCCAAGTCTTTAGAGCATTTTTCACCAAGACAGTGTGGTTCCCATGGATGTTTCTGCTTTGCTTAACACACTTGTTTTCTTCTTTCCTTAGTGCACACACACACACACACACACACACACACACACACACGCACACACACGAAGAGACTCTTGTCAGCATGGAAAGACGATCTCTCGGTTTGCTTTCTTCTGTGTGTGTGTGTGTGTGTGTGTGTGTGTGTGTGTGTGTGTGTGTGTGTGTGTTTGTCTCTGGGTGTCTGTCTGTCTGTCTGTCTGTCTGTCTGTGTCTGTGTATATGTGTCTGTGTCCATCTGTCTATCTGTGTGCATAATGACTAAGTGTCTGTGCATGTATGACTGTGTGTGTATCTGTATGTGTGTGTGTGTGTGTGTATGTGTGTGTGTCCGTGTGTGTCCATCTGCATGTGTGTACACACACACACGTATGTGTCTGTGTGTGAGAGAGAGTGTAGATATGTGTGTGACATACATGGAGAGAGATAGGCAGAGTGATGGATCTTGATCTAAGTAATCTTTTCATAAAAAAATAAAACATAAAATACTGTCTTTACAACCAATGGACAAATGCATATATTTAGTAAAATACACAAGTGTCCCTCTCTCAACAAACACAAAACCAACTCCAAGTAGATTAAATAGCTGAACTCTAAAATGGAGACTGCAAAAGTCCTGGAAGAAAATATATGAGATTATAAATATAGTCCTTAGAACACAAATTCTCTTTAAAGCAAACCATAAAATACCCAAAGCAATAAAACTGAGAAGATGGAACCGGCTACATAAAACTGAGAAATTTCTGTACAAATAAACACACTATAAACATATAGAAAAACAACAAACAATGCAAACGAATTAAAAGCAGGAATCTGTAAAATATTTGCATACATATCTCCACAACAGCAGCATCTAAAATATCCAAATATTGGGAATAAGCAAGATCATCAATAGATGAACAGTTATGCAGATAAGACACATCCATATAGTGGAACATTATTCACCCTTAGGAAGGAAGGTAATTCTGAAACTTGTTACAATATAGATGAACCCTGAAGACATTAAGTTAAATAAAATACTCCAGGTAATAAAAAAAAATGCTATGTGACCCCACTCATACAAAATGCTTATACTCATATGCCTCTGGGCTGCAACAGAAAATAGAATGGGAGTTATCAGGGGTCTGGGGTAGGAGGAAGAAGAAGGTATTAAATACAGGAGGTAGTTGGAGTGGGTCTGGGGTAGGGGAAAGGAGGAGGTATTGGTATGGATACAGAATTTCAGTGTTACAAGATGAAGAAAGCTCTGGAGATAAACTGTGGTAAGGATTATGCAACAGGATAAGCACACATAGTGCCCGTGAAATGAGAGCTTTAAAGATTAAAAATGATTTATTTTGCATACATATTTTACCACACTAAATATAAACGTGCAAATGTGGAAAGAAATGCTATGATATCTGTAACAGGAAGGTAGAACTAATATCAATATTCTTAATACTCTAAATATCTTGATTAATATCCAAAATAATTGCTGCATGTCAACAAAAGAACACTATGTGGAAAATGCCAATTAATATATTATCAATAAATTATCAATAAATTGTCAATAAATTATCAAAAGCCTCTAAAATTCTGGTAGCTAGGAAAATTAAAACTAAAAGAATAATAAATACAATTGTCCATAAGGCTGATAAGGCTTTTTAAAGTAGTAAAGCATAAAGCGTTTGCAATAAAAGGGCTCGTATGAGTGAAAATTTTCTATAGGTCAGATTTATCTAAGACTGTTTGGAAAGAAGTTTTAATCTGTCACAATATATACAATGACAGTTTAACATATTAATCCTGTTCCTGGTTCCCTATCTTACCAAACTTTTTTTTTTTTCAGTACACAAAGAAACACAACATCAAAGCAGAGAAGTCACTTGATGGTCGGAATGTCTGATACACCTACAGGATGATAGATATCAAGGCTCATATGAGAGAAAATGAGAAAGATGGGCAGGACAGGCACAAAGGACCCATCCCGTAACACTTGAGAAAAGAAACAGACCTGTCCATGTGGTCAACTATGTCGCTCATGGCAGCCCAGGCTGAGGGAGCCCATGCCTGTCAATCATGGCAGCCCAGGCTGAGGGAACCAATGCCTGTCAATCATGGCAGCCCAGGCTGAGGGAGCCCCTGCCTGTCAATCAACAGCAGAGTAGCTTGTGTGCATGTAGTGGGGATACAGCAAAGTAGCACAGAAACATTTGCCATGTTTTGAAGAATCTCCCTGACAAAATGCTGTAGAAAGCACGGACAAAGAACTTGGACTGAATGGATCTGTTTATACAAGCGGCAGAAACACACTATGCTCATCTATCTTGCTGGGAGCTCCGATGATGTGTGGTCTTGAAGGGCACAGGCCAACTGGAAGGGGCTATCAGGGTTCTACTGCTTGATCATCATCATCATAGAGATGATTTGTGAATAGCCAAAAGAACACACAGAGCCTATTTCAATTGCATAGATAGGTAGTCAGCCACACACACATTTGAGTACCAGCTTTTTTGTACAGTAGGGATACTATAACGAATAGCAGATACATCATAGGATCCTTCCAAGCATTACAGGACATCAGATGTTAGAGCACTGATAAGCATCATGCAAACACATGCATAATTTCAATTTCTGCATATCGATCCCATACATATTAAGAACTGATATTCCAGTAAATTGAACCAAGAAACATTTGTAAATGGTAATAAACATTAACCCAGATTGGAGAGAAGGAATGTGAGCTTCCTTTGTGACTTCACTAGTTTCCCTCTTGTGTTGCATAGCTGATAAACAAGGAAGTTAATGAAATGCCAAATTGCTTACTAAATGCCCCCCCCCCGAAATTCAGTATGAAATTCAAAAGGCATTCATTCTGAGATACCTGAATTTTGAAAACAAGGTAACAAAGTAAAACTATGTGCTCGCTTAAGAGCCAAATGATAGTGTGCAACTAAGAAGCCATTCGTTTCCTTGGTGTGGAGACTGCAGCCATCGCTGTAGCATCTAAAAGGCTGGGGTTTGATATCAAAGTGTCTCTGTACTTGTTCAGCATGAAGCACTCCTTCCTTCTCTCTGAATCTGCTTCGAGCTGATAACCCTGAGCCCCCTGAAACCCTGACCTTCACGTGTTTTCCTCTCTAACCACGTTCTTCTTATCCCTGCTTGTGGCACCCCAACCAGGTCTACTGAGGTACCTGTCACCCTAATTCAGGGCCATAAGAAAGGTCTGTCACCTGACTTCCTGGGATTTGATGACCATTGTCTTCATTTGGGTTTCAACACTGTAAACATTATGACCAAGGCATCTCTTATAAAGGACAACATTTCATTGGGGCTGGCTCACAGGATCATGAGGTTCAGCCCATTATCATCAAGGCAAGAACATGCCAGCATCCAGGCAGACATGGTACAGCTGGAGTTTAGAGTTCCACATCTTCATCTGAAGGCTGCTAGCAGAATACTGGCTTCTGGGCAGCTAGGATGAGGGTCTTAAAGCCCACACGCACAGTGACACAGCTAGTCCAATAAGGTCACACCTACTCCAACAGGGAGTAGTGCCACTCCCTGGGCTGCCATCTGCAGGCATGGGAGGCACAGTTTGCAGCTCTATCAAAAGCTTTACAACTACTGGTCTTCCTCCCCTACTGGCCTGATCCACCAAAGCAAACCCCCTAATCTTGCTATCTAAGTTCCGCTGGGTAAGTAACTTCCTGGGATGCCAACACTGTGACAGCCCACCCAGCCCAGGGTTACAAAGTAGACCCTGGAGACACAGCCATAATGCATAGGTCCCATTCATACGCAAAACTGCTCTGAGGCTCATGAAATTCAAAGCAATCAATTAAGGTTATAGACTAATTGTCCTCTGCCACACAACAGACTGGTTCCTACAACTAACAAGTATTGGGGATGGCATGGCAGCTTGTGGAATAAACCGTTTCCCAGGGGAAAGACCAATTTCACACACTCAGACATGTTTGAGATAGTGTCTTCTCTACTTTAGTTCCTTTATACCAATTCAAAATATCCTGGTGGATGTGGGCCTATAAGGAAAGTGGGGTTGCCTGCTGTGTTTCTACTGACACAGTAGACACCGCCTTCAGTTACTTGCTCTTTATGATGGCTGGTTTTTACATTAACTATACATAAGCTACAGTCATCTGAGAGCAAGGAACCTCAATCAAGAAGATGCCTCCGTAAGATCAGGCTGTAGGCAGCCTGTGGGGCATTGTCTTAGTTAGTGATAGACATGGAAGGGCCTAGCCCTTATGGTTGGTGCCACCACTGGGCTGGTCATTCTGCATTCTGTTAGAAAGCAGGCTAAGCAAGATAGTGAGCAGCACCTCAACTGTGGCCTCTGCATCAGCTCCACCTCCATTTACTGGCCCTATTTGAGTTCCTGTCCTGACTTCCTTCAATGGTGAACAGTGATATGTTGGCATATGTCTAATAAACCCTTTCCATCCCAAGTTGCTTGGGTCATCCCAGCTCATCACAGTAATGGTAAGCCTGACTGAGATACCTTTGTATATGGACACCATGCACAGCTGCAGATGGTGGCTCAAGGACAAGGAAACCAGAAATTCCTATTAGGCTGCCTGAGATAGAAATGGCATTCCAAACACCTTTGCCACATGACGCCAGACCTACATTCAGTCTTCTGCATCTCTTCATCTAGAACTTGGGCAGGATGTCAGTATGGAAGATGAGATAGGGAAATGCTAGCATTTTAGGAGCTAATTGGCCATCTTGAGAGTAATTTGTGCTCTCCATCTGTGCATTCACAACTGTGTGGAACAGTTGTAAACGAGAAAGTTGCAGATGCTGCAGATATGAAATGCACAGAATAAGGAATCCCATCTAGAGAGTCCAGGAACCTCCCATTCACTCTCCGATTTGGGGTTGAAAGTGAAAAGGAAGACAGGAAAATTGGCTCCTGCTTTTGAAGGTGATTATTTAGTCTGTTTCTCTGGATTAAAGACAATACACACATATATATGTACACACATATGTATGTATATGTACACACACATAATGGCAAGAATGTATCATATGATATATACATACATATGTATAATATATAATACCATGGATGTATCATATAATTTATATATACATATACACACATATAATATATATAATACTAAGAATGCATATGATATATATACATGAATATACACACATATATAATATATAATGCCAAGGATGCATTATATAATATATATACATACATATATACACATATATATATTATATATTTCATATATATAAAATACCTGTAACCACAAGCTTTTTCCACCTAGTTTCTTTGTTCCCAGAAATAACAACTCTGAAGCGTCTTATATATGAATACATGCCTAGGTCAATAGCTTTGAAATGTTTCCGCTAGCTCATAACTTACTTATCCCATTTAAACTAGTCTAACTCATTCCACACCTTTTCTCAGGTCCATGTGATGGTCTCCTCCAGTGCTGAGGAAAATCTCCTGTGCCTGCTTTCCCAAAATTCCTCTCTCTCTCTCTCTCTCTCTCTCTCTCTCTCTCTCTCTCTCTCTCTCTCTCTCTCTTCTGGAACTCCCAACTCCTACTGCCTGCCTCAGTCTCAGTTCATTTCTATAGATTTCTTTTTAAGTGACAGGTGACACTTTTACACAGGACACAAGAGGTTCTCTCTACAATACCAAGGACATACATGTATATATTCCTTCATTTCAGAAAAAAAAGGTGAATTCTGTGGTGAATTCTGTGGTGAATTCTGTGGTGAATTCTGTGGTGAATTCTGTGGTGAATTCTGTGGTGAATTCTGTGGCTCTGCTCTGCCACCTCAGTGTGTGTGGATCCTGTCTTCACATAGGATTTGTCCCATGGGCCTCAACCTACTGAAAATTCAGAACACTTTGGGGTACAAACCTGGCACAAGATATATTTGCCAAAAGAACAAATTTCACACTTCTGCTGAAAGTCGGACTAGGATGCATCTTTCTCCTCACTGTACCTGTGACTCCTTTAGTCCCAAGCTGACAGCAAGTTTCCTTCGGTCTGTTTTGCTGATGTATTTCTGCTTCTGAAACATTTTCTCCAGAGCCTTTCTCTGGTCCTCTGAGAACACAGCTCTTCTTAAAATCCCCCTGCGAGCTTTGGAATTTGAGTCCTGGGTCAGCAGAGGCAGCCCGTGCTCTTCTCCTGGCAGAGACAAGAAATACAAAAGGGCACAGGGTTAGAGAGGGCAAGCCCTCGGACACTCAGAACAGTGGTACCTCATAGTTCACACAGTGGCAGGCTGTTCTCTCTACAGCAAGAGCTATGTTGATTAAGCTATCTGAGTGGTGTACTTCTTTGAGGACCTGAAAAATGCTGATCATGGAAGAATGTTCCAAGTAGTAAATAAAGTAGTACAAATATAGCTCAAAGCCCAGCCCTAATCAACAGTCCCACAAATCTGTTTCTCCCTTGGTAGCTCACTTGGTCTTTCTAGTAGATATATACATACACATACACATATGCAACATACACACACACATGCACATATATCATATACATATATATACAAATATGTATGGATATATATGTGTACATATGTATGTGTATATATATATACACATTCCTCTTGCACTTTGGCACCCTTGATTTATAAACTATATCAAATCTAACAGTGTAGCCAATAAGTATCAAAAATTTAAAAATGGCAACTACCCCAAAAAGTTAATAAACTATCCAATGTTTAAAGATGAAGATAAAGGACAGACAGCAGCAAAGGAAGGACCACGTGTGATGTGTTAAAGCATGTGCTTACAACCAGGAAAAAGCACCAAGGAGAGGAGGTTGAATGGCCAAAGTGAACACTATCATCACAGAAATATGGATGTAAAAATCCATGTCCACCATCTACAGTCTAAGCTTGGGTCTATTTCCCAGCCGGGAACAACTTGGCTGTGGCATACATGAGGGCTGAAGATGGATCCAACCCATCCTGAAGGTGCTCACAGCTGATGAGGAGAAGTGTAAGGGCTCTGAGAGTTAGGCGAGCACATGACCATCATGGACAGAGCCACAGAGGAGTAGCAGCCACAATAGGAGAGACCACACTCAACATACAAACAGCCAGAGTGGGAGGCCAACTAGACAACCCCCAGAAGAGCATCTTTACAGCAGCAGTGTCAGGAGGGAGTCAGGGGCATGACTCCAGGTAACGCCAGGTGACGCCGGGCAACACCAGGTGATGAAGAAGCCACATTGAGGAGTCACACACAGCCTGGTACTTCCATTGTGCAGAGTGACACCAAGAGAAGAACAGAAGATAACTGGGAAGCTAAGTTAGAGCCACTGAGGGGTTGTGTGAAACAAGCTTGGGATATAGCTTGACTAAAAGGGCCTTGCTCAAAGACAGGATGAACCGAGGACCACAAGGAAATAAATATTTCTAACGTAACAAAAACTTCTACATTTATATGACGTACAGAAACCTTATAGACTACAAAGGGGATTTTAAAAAATGAATGATTGTAATGCCTGTGGCACATTCTAGGTCTTAAGATAAGGCAATGGGGGGGGGGACTAATTCATATACCCCGAAAACATTCCATAGAAGTCCTAACAAGTTGGTTTTTAAAAACTGGAGTCCTGTAGAAGATCTATAGATACACTTCTACCATTGTGGGGTACATGCACTGAAGCCAAACCTCACCCTATGGGGAGCAAACCTCCTCCTGGACCCATAGCCAAGTTTAGATATTAACTTCTGGGCCTAGTTACTCTAGTTTCTCAGGTTTAGGTGCCCTAAAATGAACAATAACAACAATGAACAAGCAAAAGCTAAGGCAAACACCAAGAACAGTGTATCAAACACCAAGAACAGTGCATCAAACACCAAGAATAGTGGCATCAAACACCAAGAACAGTGTATCAAACACCAAGAACAGTGCATCAAACACCAAGAACAGTGTATCAAACACCAAGAACAGTGCATCAAACACCAAGAATAGTGGCATCAAACACCAAGAACAGTGTATCAAACACCAAGAACAGTGTATCAAACACCAAGAACAGTGCATCAAACACCAAGAACAGTGCATCAAACAGCAAGAACAGTGTATCAAACAGCAAGAACAGTGTATCAAACAGCAAGAACAGTGTATCAAACACCAAGACCAGTGCATCAAACACCAAGAACAGTGTATCAAACACCAAGAATAATGGCATCAAACACCAAGAACAGTGTATCAAACAGCAAGAACAGTGTATCAAACAGCAAGAACAGTGTATCAAACACCAAGAACAGTGTATCAAACACCAAGAACAGTGCATCAAACAGCAAGAACAGTGTATCAAACACCAAGAACAGTGTATCAAACACAAAGAATACTGTATCCTTCATGTCTTTTCCATCTGTCTCTCCCACCAGTGTCCCCACCACCCTCCCCTTAGCCAATCTTACACATATACCATTTTACCACGGCAACTCAACACAACCATATGAGGTTTAGCCTCTTTGGCTTCCTGACCCCACTCTGGGCAACATTCCTGTGCCTATTCTTACAGGGTGTCCTAAATAGGCTTCTTCAGAGATACATGCTCCTCATACCCCCCTGACTACTAATGCGAATTGGGCTTACAGGTAGGTAAAAATGCAGAGGAGAAAAGATAGAATATCAAATATAAGCACCAAGGTAGGCCGTTATAGAAGTCTGGACAAGTAATCTGGGCACGATGCTGTACGTTTTATGTTTGGATCTCTTTTCTAGTAGACACAAGCAACCACGAGACCAAGCTTCAGAAGGGCAGTATGCCTTTGTCATTCCTGTGGTCGCTAACCCTGCCATGCTTAATCACAAGCTCTGATTCCAAGGTAGGCTACCCAAGGGTCATACAGCCCAGCCCACTTCTTAAAAGCCCTGTTTAGTTTACACACACACACACACACACACACACACACACACACACACACACAATCCATAGACCACTAGAGCCAGCCCACCCGACAGCTTTGTGAGGAAGATAAAGAGTATGGGGAACAGCTTTGACTCTAGACAGCTTCAGACTCTCAAGGATTCTTTCAGGATAACTCAGACGGAGGCTACCAATAGCCCTTTGAGGAAGAAAGATCTCTCGCCCTTCCAATGAACTCAGTAGCTTCTCAGAGCTGGGGAAAGGGAAGCCATTTGCTTGATCCAGGCCTCTCCAACAGGCCAGCTAAAATACGACTAGCCTCTGTTTAGTGTTTCTTCAGGTTTCACTATTTAAATCTGAAGTTTGTCTCCTGATGCCAGTTCTCCTTTGGATGGGAGTAATTGCAGAGGTCTTTCACTCTCTGACTTCCTCTTAGCTTGGGTTTTACCTGAGTGTCTTCTATTCAATGTGCCTAACCCAGAATTGGTCCTGTCCAAAGGAAAGACAGGGACAAAAATGGAATAGAGACTGAAGGAAAGGCCATCCAGAGACTGCTCCACCTAGGGATTCATCCCATGCGCAGCCACCAAATCCCCACACTCTTGCTGATGCCAAAAAGCACTTGCTGACAGGAGTTTAGTATGGTTGTTCTCTGGGAGGTTCTACCAGCACCTGACCGATACAGATGCAGATACTCACAGCCAACCATCAGGCTGAGCCCAAGAACCCCAACGGAAAAGTTAAAGGAAGGACTGAAGGAGCTGAAGGTAGTTGCAACCCCATAGGAAGAACAATATTAACTAACTGGACCATCCAGAGGTCTCAGGCAGCTCTAGACCACCAAACAAAGAATATCCACAGAGGGAGCCATGGCCCCAGATACATGTGTAGCAGAGGATGGCCTTCTTTGACATTAATGGGAAAGAGGCTCTTGGTCCTGTGGAGGCTTGATGCCCCAGCATAGGGGGATGCTAGAGCAGTGGGGTAGGAGTGGGTGGGTGGGTGGGTGAAGGAGCACCCTCATAGGTGCAAAGGGGAGGACGAAGGGGGAATGGCGAGTCTGTGGAGGGGTAACTGGGAAGGGGGCGTCTAGTAGGAATGGGATCTCCTCCTCTGCACAACCTGTGGCTAAAACATACCTCATATCCCGGTGATACTCTGCACACACACTGAGAAAGCATTACATGTTTTTCACACTCTGTCCTATCCACTCCGTCCTACCCTCTTCTATTCTGTAGTGGAAAACTCTTAGGGAACCAAGAGATTTTTATAAGCAGTCCTATATTTGATGTCATAGGATACCTGGGTAATGGGTTATAGAAAAGAAGCCTGCAGACCTGGGAGGTCCCCCATCGTTACCATCTGGGCTGGACGGTCAGGCAGAAAAGTAAAAGAAAACCCTGAGCCCTCGGAATGAGACTCTGCTGCTGCCTCTGCCTCTCTAGCGCTTTGAATGGAGCCGTCAACTTGGAAAGCCTATTGTGTCGAGTCTCTGAATCTTCCAAGACTCTTCTTGGTTGACTGGAGGTCATTCATCTCTGCGACGCCACTCTGTCACTTTTGAGAAGTCAATACCTATATTCAAATGATCTATAGATTCAATGATTATCTTCTAAGCAATATAATCGGGCTTCTTTCTAAATTAAAAAAAAAAAGCAAGCGTGCCCCTCCAAAGATCTTAGAATGGTTAAATTAAATCGCTCTGCTCGGGTATTTGTGACAGGAATTTTGTTCAGGCTTTACTAGGTTTCCACAATGCTAGCCAGTTTTCCCAGACTCCCCATCACTCAAGCTCAGAGCACCAAAGCCAACCCTCAGGTCAGGTGGCACCACTATTAATCAGCACATTACCTGTCTGTGAAAGTGAGACCCACAGACCCGATCTGAATTTACCCAGCAAAAACTAATGCCCCTGCCTGCCACTGTCCACAAAATGCTATACTCAAACTTGGGAAGATACAATGCTCTTTTAA
This sequence comes from Mus minutoides, assembly GCA_902729485.2. Taxonomy (NCBI): domain Eukaryota; kingdom Metazoa; phylum Chordata; class Mammalia; order Rodentia; family Muridae; genus Mus; species Mus minutoides. The sequence goes on along the minus strand of LR749971.1, from coordinate 1,158,904 downwards.
GTTTTAACAAAGAAGAAAAAGGAACAAAGATGAGCTGGAAGTGTCAAATGTAAGTGCACCTCCCAGGGAAAGGCAGAGCAGTTTGCCCTGGTGGCGAGTTTCCTCTCTTCAGACTTACAAATCTGGTTCCAAATCCAAGTTCTGTCTTCTAGGGCATAAAATTCTTGAAAGGTCGAGTTGGGTACTCAGAGACAAAATGAAATAATCATCTAATTAACTCAATTTGATAGCCTACCTAATTAAGATTTCATTTTTTTAAAGGTGGATTTTTTAAAAGTCATTATCTACATCATTTGCACAACTTTCCCTTTCATTTTTAGCTGGGGAATGTGTTCTTTTTGAAAATGAGTTTATGAGTGTAATATCAAAGGTTTTTTTTTTCCATGCAATGCTTTAGGGGAGGGACCAGCTTTTATGGGTGCCTTTCGATTTTCTCTACTGTTCTCAGTGTCTTATTACAGTGTTTACTGCATGTGAGAAGGACATTGGGCGAATGATAGCTTCCACATTTGCAACAGGGGAGTCAGCCCTAAATCTGAAGGGGGAAGAAAATGCCAATCGAGGGCGTTAAGCAAGCATATCACACTGGGAGTGGAAGCAGCAGCGCTTCCCTTGCCCAGCTGCAGATGTGCTGAGCTGGTGCTGTGCTCGGGGAAAAGAGCAGAGTCAACCTTCTGAGGCAAGAATGGTAGCCATCAGCTTCGTTGCTTGGTAAAAGTTTTAGCTCTAAACCCTACTTTTGGCTGTTCAAGTGGAAACTTAACACAAGCTTACTTGAACAATTCATTCTCTCTCTCTCTCTCTCTCTCTCTCTCTTTCTCTTTCTGCAATGGAAAATAATTTAGCAACTTGGACATAAACACTTATTATTTTTAAAAAAAGAAAATCTAGTAAATTCCTTTAGTTTTTTCTTTTTGTTTCTTTTCTAAAAAAAAAAAAAAAAAAAAAAAAAAACTCTGCAGATGTAAAGCTCATTAGCCACACCCTGGTTATCCCAGTTGTTTGTTTCTAGAGAATTCTTTATGGACATCAAGATAGCACCTTATTATTAGTTGTTGCCAATGTGAATGAACATTATAAATAGGAAAATAAGACATTCATCTCAGAGTTATAAGTAATAATGTGACATGGCGCCATTTATTAAAAACACATGTGGGTTCTGTAAATGGTCTTAGGAGGCCAACATTCAGAGGGCAGACAAGTCAAGGGCAGTATATTCTATCCTTGATCTGAACCACACTGATCTTTCAAGCCAAGTGTTTTCCCCCCAAGATAAACATGGGGCTTGGAGCCCTGAGGGATGAGCGTCATTTACAACAGTTCTGCAGAAGGCATTGGGTGTGAAGGGCTGAGAAATAATGAGAGAAAACACAACCTCCTTAAAATAATCATTGGAGCTCTTGGGAAGATGACGTGCTCTAGTAAACCACCCCAATGTTTTTTTCCCTTATTTATTAAACTGGCCCAAATGTTTATGGGTTAAAGAGTCTTAAAACACTGCTTTAAAATAAATACACTGCACTGCCATGTATACCCACATGCCTGAGCATCCTTCTGACATGAAACAGTTCCACACGCCTGAGCTGTAACACTAGCAACCTGCTAAAGTAAACCGATATCAAGATGAAGCAAGTGAACTTAAGTGTGAGACCTCTTCAATAGATGGAGGTGCCACAGGGATGGGGTTTGAGCATCTGGGTTTAAACATCATCTTCTCCAGACATCTTTGCCCAACACTCCTCTCTCTGGTGATAAATGGTGCCTTGATTCGCACAAGCTTCCAATCGCCCTCATAGAGGACCACCTTGAAGGAGCGAGGAAAAGGTTTAGTCATGGTTTCTATTTTACTATTCAAATGCAATACATTCTAGTTAAATCGACAATTAATAGGTCACTGCCGAAATAGCAGTGTATCGGTCCTGGTTAATACACAATCCCCACAGTTGATAATGGACCCTTGTGTATTCAGCGAGTCCCTATTACACTCAGCTCGGCCACTAAAATCCCCTTTCAGGTGGACAGGGCTATATGGGAAGATGAGCTAGAACGAGTCTATAAAAGTCAGCTCCATTCACTGTTTTATTTTTCAGCCAAGGGCTTTAAATGGTGTCCAGAAACTCACTTGGAATGTGAAGCAGGAGAAAAGACTGACGCACAGAGCCTGGCTTTATGACCACACAAAAGGACAAATGACCCTTGCCCAAGCCCTCTCACTGTGAAACGGTCCCTAAAGTTCATCTGCAGAGTGAAAAATTGTGGTGAGGTCGCGTGTGGATGAGTCCAGCGAAAGTGAGCATTGGTCACGGGTCTGTCGCCCATTGTAGCCTCATCCCAGGCGTGTAAAGGGCTCTGTGGGAAAGTATCGGCCTCCTAAAGAGAAGCTCAGAAGCCTGCAGCTCATTAAACAGCAACATTTGCTGCCTCGCTTGTCGGGAGTCATTCTGTGGGGAAACTGCTATCCTTGAAACTTCCATAAAGCACAGGAACACGTACCATACGGGGCCATGGAGCCTGAAACCCGCCATGAGGCTGAGGCTGGGGCTGGGGACTCACCCTCCTCCACTCTCACCTGTTGTGGCTGAGTACCTTCTCATGCCCCCCTGCCTGATTCTCTAGGGCTCATCCTCTGCCTGTAGATTTTACTGACACATCAAGACACCTTTGTGCATGAAATTGCATGGGTACCACGATGCTCCGTTCATTTTCTCCTTTCCCAGACATAAATGAGTTTTGCTTTTAGAGCGTTTAGAGTCCTACCCTGAAAACATTTACCCCCTTTTATGATCCTGAGTTTCTAATTATTTGCTAGACCTGTGACTTTCTTAGTCACTTTAAGCCAAATAGAAACACCACACAGCGCCTCTGTTTGCCCGCGTTCCTTTTCTTCCCTTCTTAAACGGAGTGTGGCTACAGGTTTCAGAAAGTGTCAAACTGGTCCCTCTGAGGTCTGTTATATCAAATGGAAAACAAGCCCTTGCCTTGGCGCGTCAGCTCCGGGCTCAGTGTGGCCTGAAAACCAGCTCACAATTGCTCACTGTGCCTAGGTTTGATAATCTCTGGAAACCTCCTGAATGGGGTCGCTGTGGTTTTTAGTGAGGAATTAGCTCCTTGCCGTTGCACTGCCAATTAGCTTCCCTGAGCACATTAAATCCTGCTGCTTTGGCTTACAGAATCGCCGAGGCACTGCTGATGAAGCATTAAAACTTACTTGAAAAAGCTGTGGGGGAGGCTGGGCGCCTGCAGGACCCACCGCAGCATGAAGAGTAGAATGGCGAGGCGCTCAGAAGAAAGGGTTTGGAAGGCACTGCAGAGAAAGCATTGATCTCATTGATTAACCGTTTCTTTTACACAGTATTCAAAACTCCAGCTCTCCCCACACACACACACCCGCGCTGAGTGAAGGCACTCCATTACTGAACCTTCCTTCCCCTCCATTCTAACTCTTTACCGAAATTAAAGTCATTTTAAAGTGTCAAAGTTCTTGCCAAGTACTCTCCTCAGGATTTGGAAGATGTGGTGGAAAGACTCAAGCCGGAGTGGATGTAATTACAAATAATGAATAGCGATTGTTCTTTTATACAAGGAACACTAGGGTAATAGTTTGCAAGCAACATCTGCAATGATGGGCAAGTCCCCTGCATCTGCCCTGGCCAACATGGCAGCTTTTGGCCAAAGGCAATTGCCAAGCTCAAAGATGGCTAGCTTGAGTAGGTACTAAACCTTCAGACCAAATTAATTTAAATTTAAAGAGACTCTTGTGGCAAAGGATTACAATATTAAATGGCATGGTTCTGAACATTGTACTTACCAAGAAACAATTTTAAATGTCTGGTTGTTTTGAAGAGATCCTCAGGGTTTGTTTTCAGGTTCTAGGAAAGATGCGGCTAGCTGGATTCTCAGGGTGGTAAGAACAGATTTACTGAGCAGCTCCATGGTAAGAGAACTGTTTCTGACCCCGGCCACTTGTCTTAAAGCATGTACAAACAATCACATTGTCTCTCAAGGGAAACCTAGTTGCCAGAAAGCATGTTTACCCTGTAGTGAGTCAGCCCTTAATTCTGTTCTGCTCAGTTTATTCAAACACAGGATTCATAACGCTGTTAAGAGATGCTCATGTAATCCTTCATGTGTGGGAAAGAGACTAATCGGGGCATTTAAATAATAATGATGTTTTTTATTATTATTGTATGTTGTTCTGATTTCTTGACTATACCACATCACAGAAACAACAATCATTTTACTTATACATAATTTCAGAAAAATTTTGATCTCTGTTTCTCACTCCGTAGAAACACAGCTCTAAAGACTACCATGGACTCTAATAGACTGTTGTTATTAATGAGTGCCAGGCCTGGTTAAATGCTTCAACATAACATCTCTTTTAATAAAATGTATTAGTACAGTATAAGTAAGGGTCATGATTCCAGAAAGTGGGCACCTGCTTTTACCCTGACATCCATGGCAGCATTACCTGACATACTGTAGTCAGATTTTTAATAATTGGATAAATGGCCTTTGAAATGAAGAACAGGAAGGGAACAGGAGGGATAAGTCATTAACCAAGTTCTCCCACTCAGGACACCCTCAAATATGAAATCTTTTGAAACGGATGACCTCAAAATCTAAATCTCAACCTGAAAATATTTTTACTATTTTCTCTTTTCTTCACATGGCAACATCTCTCCTTTTCTTGATCACATTAGATAACCTTATTCTAATATGCCTACACACCTGTTTAAAAAACATATTTTCAGACTTGTACCTTTAAACCAAAAGGCATGTAGTTATTTTAACCAATGTCTTTAAAATTTATCACAAAACAAATAGATTGCCCAAGAGAAATATTTATGGTATTTGTAGAATCCCAGAGGCCTCAAAATTGTAAACTAGTTAAAAATCCAGTATCTCTTCCCTCATCACATAATGATGTTGTGTCTGCTTACATAATATCTGAATTTCTATAAAACATAAAGTGTTTTAATACTGTTTTGAAAACTGGTAACTAAGCAACGAGAGGAAAGAACACATTAGTTTTGTTTTCCAAAATTAATAAAATAAACAGCTTCATTACTAGTGTTGACCATAGAACCATCACAGAAGTGATCATTTTATTTGGATTATACATTTTATAAGAGTAGTCCATGAAGTGTTAACAGTGCGGTCACCTAAACTGGATCTGCATAATGTCACCAGTTGACATTCCAACACAGATGGGGAAAAAAAGAAAAAAACAATCTCACAAGGCCCCTCCCCCAGGTGAAGGGCTACAAGCAATGGTTAGCCACTAGGAGAGGGAAAAGCATTCTTCTTGGGGATGAGCTGCCTGATATGATGTCCAAGCCCAGTGGTCAGCCTTAAACACCAAGGGATGCAGCATACATACGCTAAGGAGAGGTGGTAAGGGGATGCAGCATACATACGTTAAGGAGAGGTGGTGAGGTTGGGAGATGGTAAGAGGATATGGGGGTGGTTGAAGGCAGAGAATATGGACTGGAAATAATGTAAACACAGTATCCTTGTATGAAATTCTCAAAAAAATTTAAAGGACAGTATGATCTTTAAAAGACTATATTTCCATTACTACTATGGACATATAAAGCTGCATCTTTTAGTTTCTTTTCAAGCATTTATGTTAATTTGTTACCTCTCCAAAATGAGCGGTCTTTGCATAATTAACCATGGTTATTGGGATTTTGTGCTGTCTTTGTTTGTACTCTGCAGGAAGATGTTGCAACTATGTATATAAGGTAGAAAAAAAAAGGAAGATGCAACTATGTATATAATGTTAAGCATCTACCATGTTATCTGGATGTATCAAAACTGTGTATGTCCATTAGGGATTTGTCCAGGCATAGGACATAGAAGGCCACATACCAGTGGCACACAAAACAATGCAAGGTATAAATAAAGTACACATTGTCCTATTCTAAGAAAATATTCCCCAGGCTTAGGCTATAGCCCTACCGATGGAAAAATAATGGATTAAAAAAAGTTTATGTGAGACAAGACAGCAATCAATTTCCCGTGTGGTTCGTGTGTGGTTCGTGTGCTTTTGAAAGCGTATGATCTGATGTTAAACCAGAAAAGCTTCCACTGAACAGTCTGCTATCATGCCATGCATTGCTCCACTTGAAATTTGTAAACAGATTGACACCAGAAAAATATTCGATGACAGAAATATAATCAAGATCTACAGTACTCATTGTAATTGGGGCAATAGAAACTGGCTTCCCCGTTGTGACATGACCAGACTGGCAGTTCCTTTGTGCAGAACGATTTCACCATCGCAGATCATCTCTTTGACGCGCACGTTTAATAGCAGATTAGTCGGCTCCTGCTTGCTATACATAAATACACCTTATTTAGGCCGGCTTATGTGGAAAGGGCTGTGAAATTCCAATTAAGTGCCTCTTTTTTCACATCTGACAGAAGCCGAGTGCCAGTGTATCTGAGTCTGTGACAGTGAGAGTGTTGAACGCCCATAGGACCTCAATGTTGGAAATAGCCCAACACCCTCAAGATAGATGTGACACTTTTAATATTTGTAAACAACGTACTTTTTGTTAAGCCGTGAGTACAAGGCAAACTGGCTCCAAGGCTGAGGAGAACAAGCACTGGGTCTTTAGCAACTGCTCTGAAGACGCTCTCGAAAAGGCAGGAAAGGGGCAGTTTCAGATTCTGTCACTGAGGTTCGCATGTGGCTTTTTCACCATTTATCACTGTACGCTCCCTGACCAGTAGCTGTAGTGATAGCATTTGTGGAGTCCTTGTCACTAGCCGGCCCTGGAATGGCCATGAATTTAGAACATTCTCTCTCCACTCATTGACACCAGACTTCAAAGCAACAGACATCTGAAATGTGACTGAATTCTTTCAAAAACGTTAAACACGAGCAAGATAAACCATCTTGATTTTCACATTATGACTGATTATTAGCTAGGAGAGTAGGGACAGCCCAGTTACTAGATAAGAGGTGGGTTCTAGAAAGTGAAATTATGGCCAGGATTGCCAGAAGAGAAAAGAAAATAGCTTTAGGTTGTCCAGCAGCAATGTTGTGGCCTACCAACAGGACATATCTAATTCCATAGCTCACTGACAAGTCTAACGTCCTGTGTGTATGGGAACTTGTGTTATAAACAAATTAAGTTAAACATATTGGGGTTAAACTGGAATCTATCTGCACCCAAATAACCAAAGTTAGACATTTGCACACAAAACACATGAGCCTTCTGCTCTCTTTAACCGCATATTATACTCGCTTGAAGAAACAAATTCACAACAATGCCAACTACTTAGAACATGAGTTAAGTGCTGATAGCTGATTTAATGATGATGTAGCCCTTTAAAACAAGTACAATAAGTTTTAATTAATGTACATTAAATACCATGGCTTCATCTGCAAGTATCCCACAGTCAAAGACTGTGCAGATAAGCCCTCTGCAGAAGAATAACTTTCAAACTTTTATTGTCATAAATTACATTTTAATTTTTTTGTTATTTTCATTCTTTCCCAATGGAGTAACACCAGTAAATGAAGTAATAACACTGTGAATCTTAGCAGTGTGAAAGTAGTTCCTTTAAGATGTTTCTCGGGGTAAGAATACAAGGCTCACCAATGAGATCGTGGTAAGGAGTAAATCTCAGGAACATATCCCGATCTGTGTGGATTGCACAGTACATGTGAGAGGAAGGGAGGGAAAACTCACTTGCTAAGCCAAAGGTAAAATCAACCGAACAAACACTTGTAGAAAAAGCCTAATGGAAAATTAATAATTTCTAACCTTTTTATGATGTCTTTTAAGGGCCAGGTTTTCAGGCACTGGGAATAAAAAGAAATCTAACTGCAGCTTCAAAATAGCAAAATAGCAGACAGTCCAAGAGTCTGTCCCGGTTAGGGTGACCCAAAGACAAAGCCTTAAAGGACAGCAAACTTCTGCCTGGGGCAGTCAGACCTATGATCGCCCTGTTGTTTAATGAGGCTACGTGTTCTCACACAGTCAGTTTGAAGCAACCCATTTGTCTGATACACTTGCACACTCCACCTTCATTCAGCAGGAAAACACATTAGAGTCCGCCCCTTTACCTTTCCAGTCCTCAACATGCGGCAGAAGGAGGTATTTGGGGCTTTGCTTCAAGCATTTAATGGACAGAAAATAACAGACTTTCATGTGTGTGAACAGCTCATGAGCAGATGATTCCAGCAAAATGCTACATACACCCTTGATTCTGGCCTTGAAATCCGTGGCAAATATGAGCTACGTTCTACCAAGTGCCAAGGTCTGCCAGGACTACAAAGACAAAGGGGGAAACTTGCCATTCATTGAAGAATTTGCTTTTTCTCTGAACTCACATTAGAATCATCTGGATATTACTACACAAAATACTGATTCCCGGGCTCCACACCAACTAGGTTAAGTCTGGTTTTCTATGTAAGAGGCCCCTCTTATATCACTGGCTCAGAAACACCAGGGGGTTATAGTGTCAAGCCAGGAAGGCATCATTGGAAAGAATACAAAACAAAACCTAGCACACAGTAAGTAGCACTCAGTGGATGGTAGCCATTCCCCCTGTCGAGATCATGTGTGAGTGAAGAGAGATTCTGAGCCAACACAGGAAAACAATTGATACAGCCTGGACTTCTGATGCAATATTTAAGCAAACAACTCGACACAGAGATTGCATACCTGTAATCTCTGCATTCTGAAATGTACAAATGTGGGGGGCGGGGGAGGGATGGAGAAAAACAAAAAAACTATAGTTAGGAAGACTATGGCTAGTGGTGTCTTTAGGCATGAAAACCATCCTTGGATGTCCGAAAATCCTTTAGAAAGCAGTCAAAAGGACAAAGAAAGAGGAGGGCACTCTAGCTAGGAAAGACCACTTGTACAAAGGAGTGGGGTGCGGGGCAGGCTAAGGACAGCAGTCCAGCTGATGGGACCAGGTCAAAGGAAGGAGTAGCACAAAGTGCAGCTATGAAAATCTCAGCACAGCTACTGAGGCCGAGGCCTTCGTCTCAAAGCAAGCATTTCCATTCTATCCACTCAAAGGAATAATTTGTGATTTCAAGACTATCTCTGTGATAGGAAGAAAAAAAATCTCTCTGGATAGTGTTGGTTCGGTGTTGAAAGGGCCCCAATTGCCTTGCCTGGTGTCACCATACTGTGGCAATAGGTACCAATAAGCATATATTTAAACACCTGCACCAACATCTTGATCCAAGACCAACAAGTGGATTGTCTGGCTTCCCCTCAAGCTACTAGCACACTGGATCCTTATGGACTGGATCACAGTGGCCCACGGCCACAGACTCTGCTGCCTCACCAAGCATGGTCCATTACACAGCTCCAAGAAAATTAGCTGGATTTGAGGCCATGTCTTACTCTTTATTCTATAAAGTAGGTGTCACAGAGGAGAATCCTATAAAACAATGGCATCTTTAGCCCCCAGGACATTACTTCTGTGAAATCTAGCTGAATTCTAACTATTTAACACTCCATGATCAATTCCTATATAGTTCTACCCAGAAGCTGGGTCCAACAACTGGTTTTAAATGGCTACAGTGATCTGATAGTCTCCCTACTACTGAGTCTGTTCCTCTCTGGCGCATAGAATGGTCTTGGTGACTTTCTCAATCAAGAGGTTGGCAGGGCCATGTTTTAGAACCCCCGGGGCAGGTTGTGTTTCATTAGAGGCTCCAGAATGCCATGTTTTAGAACCCCCAGGGCCATGTTTTAGAACCCCCGGGGCAGGTTGTGTTTCATTAGAGGCTCCAGAATGCCATGTTTTAGAACCCCCAGGGCCATGTTTTAGAACCCCCGGGGCAGGTTGTGTTTCATTAGAGACTCCAGAATGCCATGTTTTAGAACCCCCAGGGCAGGTTGTGTTTCATTATTCCAGAATGCCCAGACTTCCGAAGCCACACGGGCTTGTTTTCTGAACTCTCCCATTTAAAGCCCAGAAAAAAGGTCAAGACATTGAAGAATCCAGCTCTGGATGATAAGTTCCAGTTGAGCACCCAGTCACCAGCCAATATCAACCACCGGTCATGTGATGGCACTGTGGACATAAAACCTGAACATCTAGCCCAGCCTCAGGACATCCCTAGGAAGAACCACTGGGCTGAGCTCAGTCAGCCCACCAAAGAAAGGACAATTAATAAATTGGTTTTTTTTCCCAATCTACAAAATGTTGATGTGGATTCTTATTGTACTTTAGCTATGATAAAACAGAGGAAGTGCCTCTCGCCTCTTTTCCTGCATCTTACCAAAGGGGCTTTTGAGGCATGTGCTTGAAAAGTCAATGTTGCTGCTAAGTTCTGTTCTCATTTTGAAATGAGGTATCATGAACCACTCTGGACTACACAATCAGCAACATGAAGCACTTGAATCTAGACCTTAAAATCATGGTCAGTAGCTTAAGAGTCAGACATTGATACGATACTTTAAAATATCCCCAACTTGCCATTTATCCTTCGGATGAAGGGTTGGCAAATTTTCATGGACTAGAAAGTAAACATCTGGGGCTTTGTGTATCAGAAAGTATCTACAATCATTGGGTTTTGATCTATAGTGCAAAGCGCCTATAGAAAATATGGAAATATGTAGTGTGATCCTGTCCTTCCTTTCAAGTCTCAGAGGGCATTTCGGACTTGAGGCTCAGTGTAAATATGGTAGTTAATGGATGTGACTCAGTTAAGTTTGGGATGGTCTTTTAGAAATCTGCTGGCAGTCCCGGCTTTAAATATACCACTCATTCTACTTCCAATGGTCACTTAGAATTAAAAAAATTAAAGACGCCAAGGATACCTGCACATGTAACAGAAAACTGAAAATCACACCCTCTCAGGACTATGTATAAAGAAGAAAGTTACTAAATATTCAGCAATATACACAGAAGCATCAAACTTCTTGGCCCCTTTTCTTTCTTTCTTTCTTTTTCTCCTTTCTTTGCCTAGCCGCTAATCGCTCTAAGACCAGAGGTCTAAAACCTCAGCTTTTTGATCTTTGACTTCAGAAAGAATTTTAGTGCCTTAAGTTTACTATTCACATAACTCACAAAAATACAACCCCGATATACTCACAACTAATAGCCGGTTGACAACAATGAATAATGCTATTAAAAGGGAAATGAGTTATGGTAACCTTGTATAAAGTGATGAATCGCTCAGTGTTGCCAAGTTAAGTGCTGACCGGAGGCTAAGGAGAGAAAGGTGGAGACTCCATTAAAAGTGGAAACATTACTGAAAGTAAAATAAAGCGCTTTGGAATAAAACAGACAAGGGCCCAGTGAGTGTGTTATATATTAAGGCAAAAATCCAATTTCTTACGCGGATTGTATAAAACAGAAGAATGATCTAATGAAGTCTTAAATTCGGACTATGCTATAACAAGCGTTCTTAGATAAAAATCATATTGTTTCCGTTTATACTTTGCCTTTTTACTCCTGACAAGTGCCAGGTGCATTTGAAGGAAAACTTATTCATGCTGACTTTAAAATGTCGTATACATTGTTATATGTATACATAGCTGGGGGTTGGGGGGGTGTGGGCCAGAGAAAATTTTAAGAGTAATGAATGATTTTTTTTAAGAGGAGGAGGAGGAGATGAAGAAGAGTTACCTGTGCACCCAGGCATGATCACACACACCTGTAATCTCAGCCCTTAAGAGGCCATGGCGGGAGGGGCGGGAGGAGCACGAGTTCAAAGGTATAACATAGAAATAGTTCCAAGCCAGAATGGGTTACGCTGTGAGATCCAGGTTCAAAAATGGAAATGACTAAGACGGAGTCTGATGTGATAAACAATGCCAACAACACAAATCTGGTCATTAAAAGGTGGACGGCAGAGGAAATGAACTACTACCCCTTGAAACAAGGGACATGTTTCCTTAAATAGCTTAAGGAAAATGCCTCGTGGGTACTCTTGCAACCAAAGAAGCAGAAAGCATTTTAGTACACGACAACTAAGCAGAACTTATGCACGAACAGCAGTCCTTTGCTGACAAGTTGCCATCATTTCTACCTAGCTAAGTACAATCATCTTAGACTAAATAGAGATGCTTTCTGGTGAGAACAAGAACAGGAAGGAGACAGCTCACTGAGGAGGGGGACAGAAGGATCTGACCCAAACAGATAAAGAAGAGGAGATGATACCAGCGGAAAGATAAAATCAGCCTGGATTATCTCCTCAACTTGCCCAGCACACACAGCACCTTATCTGGTGCAGCCTTGACACTCCCCCCCACGCCCCATTCTGTTTAAATTCCATGTGATGTATATTCAAACCATTGTACCTCTTAACCCCTGAAGTCACGAAAGTAGGGACTAAGCAGGTTACAGAAATACGCAGATACGGTTCTGTGACTCCCAGGCAAAGTTGGCAGAGGCAATGGCCAGAAAGAAGAGCAGGTAATGGCTACCATCTTATTCTGAATCCCATGCTCTTGGTGCCCTGGTTCTGGTCAGCATCGTTAACATTCCTGGTCCCAAGGTTTCAATTTTCAAAAAAAAAAAAAAACAAAGCTAGAGAAGATGTTATCGGTAAGCATGACAAGCTTTGGGCAGAATCTGATGTTAAAGACTTCTGAACCATTTCTCACCAAGTGCCTAAAACACTTAGTCACAGTCTCGGTGTATCTCAGGGAAGGGAGGATAAAACTTCATTTATAATGCAATAGGTAAGACGGAGTTAAGAATGATGAATGAGATGGTCAGAAAACATGTCTGACAGGACAAGCCAACCCCAGATGAATGACAGGGGGAAAAAAGCCACCAATCTTGCTTTTCTGAGCTACACAATACAACATGTAAGTTAAGACAACTTAGAGAATGCAAACTCACTTATCCAGGTTAAATATTTGCTTTCCAGTCCTTTCAAATATGCAAATGGATTTAATAACTAGAAAAGTACTTTTGCATTCAATACTTACTAAACATTTTAAACAAATGTCATCAAAATGAAGTTACTTCTTATACTTAATTGGAAGAAAATCGATGGCACAGGAAATTCCCATGTTATTCTCATAATGAAGGGAAATTCAGTTTTTCTTTTGTAAATTTCAAGACTCTCCTTTAAATATAAAAGACATGAACATTCTAAGATACACAGTATTTTCCAGATAACAAGCTTTAGGGGTGTTATCTTTCCCTATGTAGAGTTTCACTTACAAAGCCTTCTGTCTCCCACTAATAAACTAAAGTGGTTTGTAGATATCCTTCTTTCAGATTAAAAAGCAGAAGTGACTCTGTCCATCACCTGCTGTCAGTGTGTCCCCCCAACCCAGCCTTCAGAGAGCTGTTGACATTTTCAAACTACAAAAACTGACAGCATGTTGCTTAGAGCAATTCTTCTCCCCAAAGTATTCAAACGTGTTGATTCTCAGGGACTAAGCGGGGAAGCTCCCCTTTCACCCCTGTCCTGGGGGGCTGGAGACCCCTTTCTCAGCTACAGACCCTTTTCCTGGTTTATTCCTTTGGTTGAGCTCCATGAGGTCTCCATAGATATCACTCTTACTTTCCCACAGGGGATGCAAGACTAAGTCGAGGTAGAAGACTGAAGACTGGGGTGGCTTTTTGTTTGTTTTTGGGTTTTTTTTTTGCGGGGGTCGGGGAAGGTTGTTTATCTTTTGGGAATCCATACACATTTAGAGTGGCACTTGGGCCAGGAACAAAATTAGCGAGTGAAATAAATTTATTACAGAAAACAATTGCCATGCCAACAAGCTACCTCCTGGCCTACTATGGAGATTAAAGAAGCTAGCCATTGTGCAAATGATTGCTAACTGAGAGCACCGACTGCAGAAAAAGTCGCTGCTCATTCACTGACTGTGCCAAGCTCCCAAAACAGAGGTGGACGCACCACCGACCTCAAGCTTTGCTGCCAGTGAATGAGATTTATGGTGTCAGTAACAGTACATAACTAAATTAATGAAGTAAGGACACAGACAGCGGATAGGACCGTCGACTTTGGACAGTGTGGTTTATAGAAAGCAACGGTGGTAATCTCCCCCCAGTTCATTGAGAGTGGTCAACAAGTTCAGGTCGGCAAAACGGCAGGATGCTCGCCTGCCACCCAAGAGACACATTTCTATCCCCATCATAGACCAAAACCAACCCAGTCAAACAAAAGAACACAGCTAGTGAATGCTCACTCTTTATTTCCAAAACAGATACATTGTTGTCTTTGGAAGAGGGGAAGAGCTCTTCTAAGAAAGCTACAGAATGTCAGTTACAGGCTGGGGATGCGCCACCGTTTGCTTGCACAGCATGTGCAAGACTTCGAGGTCAGCCCCCAACGGAGGAAGTGAGACCAGCCACACCCCCTCACCTGATCTCCCACTGATCCATCCTTAAAGCTACTGTCAATTTACAACTTAAAAGCTGATAGATGAAAGGGTTCCTGTATTTACTGAAACAGGACAGCACCATTTAAAAGAGAAGCCATGTTCAGAACTGTACTCTCTTCTAGATTACAAACATAAATGAGTGTAAATCCGGTTTTAGGCAGCATATTTCTGGTCACGGATTTATGGGGCTGTTTCCCCACTGTCTTTAGATACTTTTTGTAGCTTCAAAAAGTGGGCCCTTTCTTCACAAAAAGTACATTTTGAAACAAAGGTTTACTTGTTCGAATTAAAATTAACCTAGGAGAAAATGGAACAAGTGGATCTGTTCCATTCAACGAGGATTGAATAAAACATTTGGTAAAACATACATGGAAACTATTGTGGAGTATTTCAAATTATACCCTCTTAATTACTTTTTTTAATTTGGACACTTGAGTTAATATGCTCTTGTGAATGAATGTTGAAAAACCTTTCTCTATTAATTACAATATTTAGAATGGAACAAATGTGTGTATGAAATAATCTTGTGAGTAACTAATCTATCCATGTAAATTTACACTTAGTATGACCACTGAAAAGTCAACAGAGGTTACTATGAAGTCATTTTACAAGCCTGAAAGTCAATCACCAGCAACTTAAGAATTCTTTAAAAACAACTTCTTTAAACACAACAATTTCAAACCATCAAATCATGCAAACCACCAAGTTGCCTTGAACTGTTACTTGGGTGACATTATTTACATATTCATGGTCACATGACCCTATCTCACACATTTCTAACTTCTCATAATATTTCAAAAAGAGCAGCGTTCACGTTTCCAAGGCATACAAACATGTCCAAGGCACGCAGAGCTTGCCTTAACTAGAGCCTGCTCTTCTCCCAGGGTGCAAATGGCTTTCCCAGCGATTTAGTTTCTACACTCTGTGAATGAGACCGGTGTTAATAATTTCATTTGTTCCATTCTGTTAGTGGCCATTTCAAGTGAAAGGCCAGGACAGGTTCTAAACACGCTAAATTCTATAAAGCCATTAGCAATAAATTTGATCTGGCAGTTTGCTGGGACAATGGAAACTGCTGAAAGGCGTGTTAGTCATTCCGGACAAACCCACCGGGATTAAAAGAATGAGTTAAGATCGTCTAAGGACGCAGTAAGGAAAAAAAAAACAGTTGAATCTGTTTCCCAATTGCTTGGAGACTTTGTTAATGGCTGGTTCCAGCTTTACCTTTATTTAAACTCAGTTGCCCAAAGCCTCCCTCCCAATTCTACTAGTTAGGTTTTCCTCAGTAAGCATATAAATAAACCTAGAGTGCCCTTCTTTCGGTAAGTTCCTATTTATATGTGAACTTTCTAATTTAGTTATCAATTCAACATTTCTCAGCTAGCTCAGCCTGATGCAAGCGTAGGCCTTGATTACTTTACACCTCAGTGTTCACCAAACTGTGAAGGTAAGGAAAGTCCAAAGTTTGTGCAACTCTTTTTCAAACCATTAAACCCCTATCAAACCAGCGGTGAGGTCTCCGCCAGCAAAGCCCGCAGCACCACCCTGCCAGCAACTTGGGAGAAGAGAGGTCGCTAACTTTGGGAACCGGAGCCAGTCAGCTAGAAACCTTAAATTCCCCCGAGCTTACCCGCTGTGATCAAACAGCCCAGGTAGCCCAGTCAACCTGTTGAGGGAGGACTCCAGGAAGGAGTTCAGGATGGGATGGGGTGGGGAGGAAAGGAATCAGAACTGGTGTCCACAAACTGCATCTGCAGCCCAGTTCAGCCCTCTGCAGTGGGCCACCCAGGTCAGCCCTGCTGTGAAGGGCTCACAGGTGGGGACTGTGCTGGCAACAGGGCTCTCTCTGGACTGAGGACCACCTGAAACCAAGGCTTCCCTGGGCTGACGTTTTCCCCGGACTGAGGTTCTCCTGGGATGAGGCTCTCCTAGACTGAGGATCCCCTGGACTGAAGTTCGCCTGGGCTGAGCCTCCCCTAGATCAGATCGAGGCTCCCCGGGGCTGAGGTTTCCCCGGACTGAAGCTCTCCTGGTTCAGGGCTGAGGCTCCCCTTTGGCCCAGGCTCTCCAGAGCTGAGGCTCTCCTAGGCCAAGGTTCCCCTAGACCAAAGCTCACCTGGGGCTGAGGGCTGGAAGGCACTGTCCCGCTCCCCCGGAGCCCGGCCAGGCGGCATCTGGAAGGCCCAGCGCACACCAAAGGGTCCGGCCGGGCACAGCTTGAGCGGCACTGGGCTGGCAGGCAGTGGCCGCAGCTGCGGACACTCAGGACCCGGCGCTGGGCGCGGGGGCGGGGGTGCGTGCGTGGGCCCGGCCCCTGCACGCAGCAAGTTCTCGATCAGGAAACTCTTGCCCAGACTGCCAAAGCCGGGCGCAGGGAGGCCGAAGAGTGCCGAGGACGCCACCACATCCCAGTAGCCTCCGGCCTGGGCGGCCACAGCGCTGGGCAGCATGGTGCGCGCCCGCTGCCCAGGGAGCCGTGGGAAGTGAGTGCGCAGGGACAGGGACAGGGCGCGGGCAGGATCGGGGCTGCAGGGTGAGTCCTTGGCCCTCAGTGGCTCCTCTGGCAGCGTCCGGGAACAGTCTGCAGATCTGGAGAGGGTTTTCAGGACTGGGATGGAAGGTGTGTCCGGCCCATCCATTCATGTCACCCTGCCCACAAAGTGACAGCTGCGGCCAACAATGAAAGCAATGAGAGTCTGGGCTCCGGCGAGGGGAGGGGACGCTTGCTGAGGAGGTGGGCGTGGAGGGGACGGGAAAGGGGCGCTGCCACTCTGCCTGCCAAGCTTTGACCCTGCTGCTGGAGTCCCGGGGCCCTCTGGTATTGGTTATCATGAGCTACAGGGGACGTGAACTCGGTCGCTGAAGCGTGTGTTATCAGGGAGACGTTGATATTAGTACCAGTGATAACTCTTTTGCAGGTTTTATAGGCGCCTCTGTTTTTGAGAAGAAAGAAAATGTGTTTTTCTCGGATTTGTGGCAAAAATCCGATTCCAGTGATTCATCTCAGGATTTATAAGATCCGTTTTAAGGATTCTGGAGGAAGGTGGTCACACCTGCAGTCTAGAAGAGATGATGTAATCCGTTTTGATCTAAAGAAGCAGCGCTTGGGGCTGAAGAGGTGACTCAGTGGTTAGCTATGCTTGATGCTCTTAACAGAGTACCTGAGTTCCCCTACAAGCACCCAGCTCACAACCCACTGAAACTCGAGCTCCACGGGATTAGATGTCTTCTGGCCTCCACAGGCACCTGTGACACAAGTGTGCATGCCTACAAAGGGACGGACATCTTTTCTTTTTTCTTTCTTTTTTTTTTCTTTCTTTCTTTCTTTTTTTTTTTTTTTTTTTTTTTTTTTTTTTTTTTTTTTTTTTTTTTTTTTTTTTTTTTTTTTTTTTTTTTTTTTTTTTTTTTTTTTTTTTGATCTTATTTCCTAACTAATACCAGTGGAAGAATGGGCAAACAAAAAGCATATTGGAAGGGTGGGGTAAGGAGGAATGGAAGGAGAGGGGGAGGAGAGAGGGGGAGGGACAGGGACAGAGAAAGGGAGAGGGAGAGGGAGAGGGAGAAGGAGAGGGAGAGGGAGAGGGAGAGAGAGAGGGAGAGGGAGAAGGAGGCAGGACTTTTAACTACAAGGCTTTAAAAACTTCTCATTTTGGAAACTATCAATGGAGTGTTAAAACTGTGATTCCAATTAACACTTACTTTCCTTCCCTAATTTAGACAGATTTATTTAGGATAAGACTTCATTAGAGTTTCTGCAAAGTTGGAGTCAAATGTATAGTTCTACTCCTTACCCCTAAAAATAAATTGGGCTTGGTTTCCATTTACTTAGATGCCTATTTTGAGTTGCCAGGTTAGAAAGCTAATTTTCCTTCTAAGATTTCATCTTTTGGGGACTATCAAGATGGCTCAGTGGATAGAAGCAGTTGCCACCAAACAGGATGACCTAAGTTTGATCTCTGGAACTCACATGGTTGGAGAAAACTGACTTCCAAACGTCCTCTGGCTTCAGAGCAAGTGCCAAGGAACACACACACACATACCACACATATACACACAACACACACACACATACCACACACACAACACACACACACATACCACACACAACACATAACACACAACACACATCACACACACCATATAACACACACAACACACACACCATATAACACACACAACACACAACACATAACACAACACATAACACACACACACCACAAGCACAATTTGTTGCTACTGTTTCTATTCATCTCAGTGAGTTGGTTACTTTACACTTATTTCACTGACACCGAATAAATACTGTACTTATTATAAAGACCCCTTCTCAAAAATCACCTCCAATAGCTAAATCCAAGAAGTTGCTGCTGTTGCTTTCTGATACAATAGACAGCTTTATCACCATGGCAACTGAGAAAAATTATTTACAAGGCTGGTATGTACCATCAATATGCATTCACTTATTGATTTAACCAGCATACCTTCATGGGATATTTAGTGTATTGAAGGCAGTGGTTCTAGGAACATGTTGAAAAGATCTAGTCTTTGCCCTGTAGGAACTCTCAGCCTAGTGGCAATAGAAAAACAACTCCTGTGGGAGAATTTCACACTGGGGGTACTATGTGAGGTAGAGCCTTCTGTAAGTCTTCCCAGAACTGAGACTCCAACATCACTACAGTAGTATTTGAAGGGAGCATGTAGAGTTGTAACTGTTGAGATGAATGGTGGAAGAGATTAGATATCACTGTCATTCCTTCCCGGTATCTTTGATCTCTTCCCGGTGGTTGTACCGGGCATGGTAGCCTATGCTTTACCCACATTAGCTCATTTACACTATCTTCACATTACCACTGGGGTGCTACGGTCACTTAGCCCAGCATTGCCTGAGTAGGACAGAGACAAAACTATACTAAGGCTGAGCTAAATCACAAGTGAGGATTCTACAGCTTTGCTCTTAACCATTTAGTTTGACTTCATGAGCCTACGGGCCGTGCTAGATGGTCACCTATGTCTCTGTGCAAGCGAGGATGAAGAGCAAGGCCTTCCTTTTTTATTTGGTGGACAATAACAAGGAAGATCTGAATCAAGAATGACTGTTCCCTCAGCCAGTGCGCTCATCACTGTTGGAGAAATCTAAATACAAAATGATAGGGAGTTTAATCACATTGGCCACAAGAAGGAAGGAAACACTGAGACCCACATTGCAAAGGTTGAGTCTACGACTGGAGCTCTGAACTAGGGCCAGGTGCCTGTTCTGCAAAAGATATTCAATAGTCTCTGGAGATTTAGGGTACTGAAAGAACATGTGACAGGGACATGTCTCCTAAGACTTTCTAAGTAGAGGCAAGGGATGCCACGAGGCATCCTGACTATTGGACAGTGCTAGCCTGAGCTGTGGCTAGCTCCCATAGCACTATTGGACTGTGCTAGCCTGAGCTGTGGCTAGCTCCCACAGCACTATTGGACAGTGCTAGCCTGAGCTGTGGCTAGCTCCCACAGCACTATTGGACTGTGCTAGCCTGAGCTGTGGCTAGCTCCCACAGCACTATTGGACAGTGCTAGCCTGAGCTGTGGCTAGCTCCCACAGCACTATTGGACAGTGCTAGCCTGAGCTGTGGCTAGCTCCCACAGCACTATTGGACTGTGCTAGCCTGAGCTGTGGCTAGCTCCCATAGCACAGGTGATTGTCAGTGTCACAGCCAAGTGAAACTTGATCGTGGAGGACAATGGGGTTGGTGAGGTGGCTTCTGCTTTTATGGTTTGATGACTCAAAGACAACTCTCTTGCTAGCATGGGGACCTGCAGGATGGGGTCAAGTTTTCCATTAGGAAGTTGATCTAAAATGTAGAGAGAGATGGTCTGGTGTCTGTGAGGTCTTCTTGGGTGAATACAGGGTAAGAAGAGAAATCAAGAAGAGAATGAATGGTGGAGACTACCAACATTTGAAGAGCCAGATAGACAAAAGGAAGCTAGGAGCAAGCCTGAGAAGCAACAAAGACTTGAAGGTAGAAATCCTTACAATGCAAAGACCGAGGCCATGAGAACTCTGCCTTCATGAATGAATGGACACTCAGTGTGAAAACACAAGAGGCTTCAAGTCCTCTCTATTCATCCCCCAACCCCGCTTTGCCTTTTTGCCAAGGGATGGCACAGGAAGGATTTGTCAAGATGCTTGACATCAGACCTCTGTAGCCTCCAGCACTCTGAGAAATAAATTATTACCCAATATGCTGTTCTGTTGGAAAAATAATTCAAGTACACTAAGTCAGAAAGTTAGAGACAATGATGTCAATAAGGATGCTTCAACACAAAGGCTGGGTAGCCTTGGTTAGGAAGGACTACATGCCTAGAGCTTTCCTTTACCAAAAAGACAGCCAGACACTGTGCACCTAGCTCCCTTATAGGATGGGTTATGTATGATGAAATCCAGGTAGATGTGATTTTTTTTCTGCCCTCTTGTCCACTTCAGATGTAGAGATCTAGCTGAGAATCACCACGAGTCCTTAGGGAATGCTGAGCCCAAAGGCAGAATTAGCCAAAGCTCTCCATGTCCACAGAAGACCAATAAACAAATGTACCTGTAGATCAGGACCTCCAGGACCTTCAGGAAAAATAACTATGAATAGTGCTGTCAAGATTCAGGGATCACTCTCCAAAGTGTATCCTTGACTACTCTAATATGCTATCCCAGAAATATACCCAACACACACACAAACACACACACACACACACACACACACACACACACACACACATGCAGAACAGCTTGATCCTTAAAAACTTAAGTGGAAACTTTTTCAAGAGGAAGAAAGCCATTTGTTGAGAGTTAACGGAAGGGAATGAAGAGGTAAGCAAGTGAAGAACAAACAGAAGAAAATTTAAAGGTAATGCTGCATTCTCTTCTTCCACAGAGACACAAATGTCTACTCACCCCAGACAGGGAACCACCAACCGCCCCAAAAACATGGTTTCGTCTAGCACAGCTGGGTGAACCAATGACTTTCTTTGGGTTATTCTCAGAAGCATGGATGAAGACTGACTTATAGGAGTAGGCGCTGATGAGGGGACATCTTGTCTCCTAGCAACAACCATTAACTGCTTATATAATCTCAGGGAAGAGTGGGGCTTGATGCTACTTGTGAGACACTTAGTAGGACCACCTCATGAGTCCCTTGTGTCTTGCCTTCTGAGTCCATGAGCTCTTCATCCTCTCCATGAGAAAATATGAGTAGGTACAATGTTGTGAGGATTTTGTGTGTACAATCACAGCTGCTGATCCCAGGATGGCAGTGGCCAGGCAGTGGTGAGTGCTCCAACACAGGGAGTTCTGGAGCAGAAAGAAGAGACGAGCATCTGTGATGAGGGGGAAGAGGTTGTTCTGTATGGAACTGAAGTAAAGCAGAGATGGGGGTGTTTGAATGAGCAAGGTCCTTGTCCTTAAAGGCTGAGAGAAAGCAGTGTCCATAGTTCAAGTAGGACAATTTAAATTGAGGAGGGAGGAACACATCTTGTCCTTTCATGAGAGATGTGGGGAAATGTAGCAAGATCCCAAGAGGCTTGCTCATGCCCTGCAGCTACTATCTCCTAGGTGTACAAGCTGTCGAGAAGAGAAGGACTTTGCTGAGGGCTGGACTTGGAAGCAACCTGTTCTGGTGTTTCCTCTGTTTAGTGGGTTGGCTTCCTTTACAGTCCAAAGTAATGCAGCTTGCTTTTTCTCTATATCTTGTATTCTCTGCTGTTCTATATCTGGGCCCAGTCATCTCACCAGAGAAGTAGCGTCTTGAAAAAGCACTTGGGAGCCTCTTCTTCCTCTCTTGGATTCCTGTACTTTCTGGTAGAAGAAGACAAGAGAAAAGCTGAACTATCTCCCGATCCCAGCTGACGATAGCTCCACGAGTCAGCAGCACATCCCAGGGCAATGGATTCTACCAATAGATCAAACTAGTATTGCTTAAAACGAGAGCTGGAGTGGGTTATTATTTAAATTGTACTGAACACTCAGGATAGTGGATTTTGCCTTCCTTGTAATCAGTTTCCTTATTGGTAATAATGCATCTATCCCTCACTCAGAAAGCTGTTGCACTGTGTTTTGCTTTTATAATCTTGGCCACTGTCAGTTGGATCAAATTGCAGTCATGGTTAACATGAAGTTTAAAATGAGAGGGTTTTGTGTGTGAGTGTGTGTGTGTGTGTGTGTGTGTGTTTATAGGAAAACAGAATTTTATTTGTTAATGTCAGATAAGAAATTTAAGCATGTTTGAAGAGAAAGCCTTCCCCCACCCTAACCCCACCTGCCCTCATTCCCCTCATGAGTCAAGAATCTAAAAGAAGTAGTTGACCATCCAACAGCTCTGTGGAACCTCCATCCAGAGTGCTTACATGATGACTAGATTAATATTACTGTCTTACAAAGTTTTTCTTCTCTTTTCTATTTAAAAACAAAAAAACTTGTAACCTTAATCACTTATTACAAAAAAAAATCCATACAAAAGTTCATATATTGAAAAACTGCTTCCCCTCCCGCAGAGCACCATTTTATATAGAGCAGAGAAGGATCAAGAACAGACTGCCCACCTAGGGAGAGCAATCTTCAATTATGCCTGGACAAGCTGTGGTTATATGTTGAGGGTAAAAGCGAGAGAGTAGAGTCAGTGTAAGTGAGAAGAACTGGGAGAATCCAGGCTAAGGCTTGAGAACGTTAAGTTTGCAGTTGTGTTTTGTTTTTTCAGTGAGCAGACAATTATTATCTTATCTGTTCACAAAGGACCTTCAAGTTGAAAAAGGAGTGATAAGCTATTCATAGTGAGTTAGTTCTCCTAGCAAGCTGTATTTTCAAAGGGACCTAGATAATACCGTGTGTCACTGAAGATGTGGATCTTACAGTGTAGACTGGGGAAGAGAGATAGGAGAGAAAGAACACATCTTAGGGAGGCAGAGACCAGTGGTGTCAGTGGGACATACACTTTGTGTATCAGAAACACTGTCATAAGAATGACTATTAAATAAATGGTTATGATCATGGAGATGTAAGATTATCAAAGCCTGTAGTCAGGGACTCATACGCCCAAGGTAGAGGAACCTTACAATGTTGTTTTGTTACAGGGACAAGTTGTGCAATGGTCCTTTAAAGATCTGTGGTTTTATCCATAGACTTGCGCTGTACCCAACCTTGGCAGAGAAGCTTCTTATCGCTAGGCAAAGGTTAATGCAGACACACATAACTGATCTAAATGCTGAGACTCGGTAACTGTGAGTATTATGGAACCTCTGTATAGACGCTCTCCACCCCAACCCCAAGGCTCAGAGAACATCATGGAAGCAGGGTGTCAATGGTGGGGTGTGGGTCTGAGAAATGGAACTCTCGGCCATTGTGGCTCTCTGCACAAGATCATACCAGGATCAGGATGAGGCTGAAAGGTGCTCCCAAAGCCCTACCCCTAGTTGAAGAGCTACATGCAGTTGTTGGCTGCTATGGGAGGAAGAGTCACTTTTCTTTAAGAGGTGGTAATAGCAGGTTGTCAATGTCCCATTGAATACTCCCAGTGCCATAGGTAAATGTGCAACATTAATTGGACTCGATGCATTTCAAGAAGAAGAAGAAGAAGGAGAAGAAGAAGAAGAAGAAGAAGAAGAAGAAGAAGAAGAAGAAGAAGAAGAAGAAGAAGAAGAAGAAGAAGAAGAAGAAGAAGTCGTCCTGAAGCTATTGGGGAAAAGGAGGCACATATAATTAAGATGCATTGTCTACATCTATGTAATTATCAAACAATCATTCTTTTAAAGAGCTAAGATTTTCAAGACAAAGAAGTTCAAATTGATAAGACTTGACTGTTCAGTATACAGTCAAGGGAGCAAGTGACAGGCTAAGGTTTCAGTGAAGTAGAAACTTAAGGGTTCCTTGAAAAGTTGGTTGTGTTGGATGGTGTTTTGCAAGCACATGGAGGAACATTTCACTGAAGCAAACACAGGTGAAAGGCTAAGGCAGACTTGTGAAGGAACATTTGGCTGAAGCAGACACAGGAGAGAGATGTTCTGCTAAAGCTAGCACATGAAAGGATATATGATGAAGGATTCTTTGCTAATGACATACATGTATTGGTCTGCCTTACATTACATAGTTGAGCTCTAATTTATCAGGACTCCATAGAGATAAAATTGAAAAAAAAAAAAAAACTACTTCTGGTGATGTGCTGTGGCTTCTTGCCTCCTCCACATACTCAGGCTGATTGGCAGAGTGATGTCAGCTGAGACAGACTCACATGCTGAGGGAAGAGCTGTGAAGAAAATGTGATGTTTGAAGGGAGTGTAACTAGAACTCCACAGATGTGGATCTTTGCTTCTCTGAGAGAGGAATAGCAGGGAACCTCTCCTGGCATCACCCTTGGTCTCTCCTGCTGACTCTTGCCAAGGCTGAGGCCTGGCTGTCTCTGCTAGGCAGTGCCACCACTACTGATTCGTGTTTGCTATCCCAACACTACCGAACTGGACTGCTGGTGCAAGGGAGCCAGAGTTTGTGGATGCTGGTGTATCCATGAAGTGTTTGCGAGTGGATCAAGCTCCTGCTGCTAACCTGTGAACTGAACTGCCGATTTCCAGACAACACAGATGGGAGTTGCTCCAAAGAACCTTTCTAAACAGGTCCACTTTCCCTGTATCCTTTCTTTCCACTACCTCTGGTGGGTGGTGTGTTACAAGGGATGTTAAAGCATTTAAGAGCCATCATTAAAAAGTAGAGCTTTGAAAAACTTAAAGTTACATTTCAGGAAGTCAGAGATATAAAGGGTTGAAACATTAGATGAAATATCCCCATAGAAACTGAGTCACCAAGGTCACCCAGCCAACCTTCTTACACGTGGCAGGAAAAGCAGGGTCAATGACAACCCCGGAGCTTCAGTCTCAGAATACTGCTGGCAAATTAATTTTCCCCTTATCCAGCAGAGTTGATGTTGGCAAAAGCTTTGATGACATGTCTGCACTTGGACCTAGAAAGACAGCCTTGGATAAGTCGATATAAACGACTAGTGAGAAAGACCATCGTGTCCAAGGATATGGTGATATTTATTCCTGCAACAATGAAATAGAGGTTGGCACACAAAAGCAAACAGCAACTATGCACACCGTCCATCAAACATGCAAGACTATGATGCCATCTCTACGTGATTCCTATAGTTTGAAACCTCAGCTTGTGGCTTCAGGAGCCACGTAACACATAGAGGCACATGCTCAGAAATGTCTGAGCCTGCTTCTATGACATGGGGAGCTTAGAAGATCTATTTCTGTAAGAGAAAAGGAGACCTGTGTAGTATCGTATTGAAAAGGCACAGGGACCAAACTGAACCATGTACTGGTAAGATAGAATGACTTGTGTACTAAAATGAGTATTAACTACAGCAAACTGAAGCACACCAAGAGTTTTTTTTTTTAAACTGTGAGTTCATGGTTAATGATAATAAATAACTGGAATAATAATAACAATAGCAATACAAAAACTTACTGCTTGCTTTGCAGTGTTGAGTGCTAAGGTACTAATTCACTAGCACACACACTAGAACATTATTCTGCACTTGAGCATAATCAAGCAATTGAAAATGGGTGATTACCCCTCACATAAGAGTCTGTATATGTGACAGCAAATGCAGAAGGAATGACAGAATTATTGTCTCATCATTACAAAGAAAATAGATAATCAGGCATGGGGCACAAGACAATAACACAAGACAATGTCATGTTATTTGTTTCCTGACAAAGGCCCAGTTGTTGGCTTTTCAGACTATAGGCCCTTCCACTCTAACTTTAAACAAAGTTGTATAACATGGCCAAGTAGATAGTAAGTGTGGGCTTGAGAAAATACAGCGGAGCTTCTTCTTATGTCCTTGGACTGAAACATGGGTGACACTTACACACACACACACACACACACACACACACACACACACACACACACTACATGGCCCAGAACTGATCCAACTGAGATCATCCTAAGCCAGCCAGGTGCCAACCTCTCATGGAGTCTTGACTGAGAAATTGAAATAATATTTGGATCTGACCAGATCTCTTCAAGCAATGCATAGAATGGAGAAGTGTATTCATTCCTCGGGGAGACCATCCGAAGGTTAGAACATCAGACATTACAGGCAACAGATATCTGATTTCTGGATAAAGCTGAGAAAAAGAGAACTCACAGGTTAAAGAGGGTTCTAAGACCCCTTGATAACACAAAACAGGAATGTTTGCATCCTCACTGGAACAAATTAATGATAAACATCTGGGAACACTTGGCCATTGATTAAATATTTGATGCTATTAAAAATGTACTGTTGGTTTTAGATGTAATAATGTAGGTGGCTTTTAAGAGTCTGTGGCATATGAAGGGTGTGTGTGTGTGTGTGTGTGTGTGTGTGTGTGTGTGTGTGTGTGTGTGTAGCTAAGACTATTATGCTGCAAGCTAATCCACAGGGCTGTAGAGGTGATCAATGAAACAGGACATTTTATGATTGTTGAAGTGAGATGGTGCTATTGATTCATTATACTATGTTCTCTGCTTTTGATTATTTTCTCTTATTTTCCACTATAAAAATGAAAAGGTCCTTTTCAACTACCAACTATTTTCCCCAAATAGCTGCAACTAACAGTTTCCTGTATATATTTCCATATTTCCTTCATGCACATGCTGGCAAATCCTATCTAAAATATGTAATCATTCCATATAGGAGAAGATTAAATTAAATAAATTGAATCCTGCAGATGTTTGTCTGCCTATGAGCAAACATTCAAATATTACATAAATAAGTATATAACAAGTTGAAAAGGATATTTGACACCTATAATCCAGTTCACCAAGATATTAAAAGTATACACAAATATTTTTACTTTAGTAAAAGTCCTCTACAAAAATACATCCCCTTTTGTGAATAAAATAACACATACTTTGGAGCCAGGGAAAGATAGATCTTGAATACATATTTTCACCCTTTACCAAGGGCATGTGCAGAGTTAATTGTGTGAAAGTGTCTTGTGAACAATTTGCCAAGCAAGATCATGCATCCTTAAAATATCCCGGGACAAAATTGCCTTCTGAGCCCGCTGATCTTGACATGGCTATCTATTCAGTATTAAAGCCTTTTCAAGTGCCAGAGGCTACCCTAGGAAAGGCTTACTACACACATCTTGGTCCTCGGTCAAGTCAAATGCACAAATAATTCTAGATTTTTACAGTTAAATACTAACCTTGCCACCAACATTTTTGTATAAAGCAAATCATTTGCATTTGCATACATAGGACCGTATCTTATTGAGAATTTAAATGGATGTCTGTCTAAATTCTGACAAGGATATAATTTTAAAAGCCACATTTGATGACATACCATTTTTATTTTCTAAGTGGAGCCATTTTAGTTGTCCTTGTGTTTTCTCTCTAGACTGCTCTATATCTGAACCTTGCTGAGTAACTAGAAGTTCATCCGCCTAAGGGACTAATCTGTGCCCGCACATCATTTAGCTGGAGGTGATATAAACCTTAGGGCTGGAATAATCAAGCTGTAATAATCAAGAAGCAGCTACTACAGAGCTCAAGGTATTTTTTTAATCTTCAGTTAATACCAGAAGATTGTCTTTCATAACCACAGTGGATAATGTAAGTGATTTTCACTGTATGAATAGTTATAGTAGTAGAGAAATGTATTCCCACATTTATACAAAAGCCTATAAGCCAGAGGTTCTCAACCTTCCTAATGCTATGACCCTTTCATACATTCCTCATGTTATGGTGACTCCAACCATAAAATTATTTTTGTTGCTACTTCTTAACTATAATTTGCTATTGTTATGAATTTTAACATAAATATTTGATATTTCCTATGCTCTTAAAGGGATTGTGGCCCACAGGTTGAGAACTACTGCTATAGCTTCTGGAATAGAGCCCATAAAGTATTTCTGAACCAGTCTTATCATCCAAACCAATGCATTTGCCCTTAAAATACCCAGGTCCAACCTGCCTTCTGAGCACCACACAAGTGCTTAAGCCTTGGCTACTGCCTGATTTCTAGTAGAGCTTGTAAGAGAGAATCCACTTATCCTGGACCCAGCCAGGATGCTACAGCCTCGATCTGGAGCTCATCCCATGTCCCCAAAAGAAGGCTTTGAACAGTGAATGGATTTAAGCAGGTGAAGTGTAAGGCATAGTGGAGTTCATAAACAGTGTCTACCATCTCTGTGCCCACTTGCACAGAAGCTGTTGAAATGTAGCAGAGCATTCAGCCATAGGGTAGTTTTCACTACCTATGTTAAGTCTATGAGGAATACCTCTATATGCTGCAGGCTATTAGAGGCTATGGACGCCAAAGGAAGAGAACTCCATAGTTGAAAATAACCAAATACATTTGGGCTATTTTGTCTTTTTACATATCATTATTATTGTTATTGTTATTGCTGTTGTTGATGATGATTTTGTTGGTGTGTGTTGTGTGTGTGTGTGTGTGTGTGTGTGTGTGTTGCACACATGACCATGTGAGATCAGAGGACAACTTGATGAAGTTGGTTCTCCCCTTCTACCATGTGAGTCTTGAGGATGGAACTCAGAAGAGCCTTCATGGACTATGCTGAAATCTGGCTCCAAAAGAATATCAGCAGAAGGGTCTCTTCAGACCAGAGGAGTAAACCTGTGGACCAGCCAGGATGCAAGCAATGGGAAGTATCATCCATCCAGCTACTTGGGAAGGGGAAGAATGTCTGCTTAGGAAACAGGTGCCCAAATATATATATATATATATATATATATATATATATATATATATATATATATATATATATATATATANAAATGGAAATCTTACCAAATGTTCTAATCTCACCCGAACTACTACTTTGGAAGAAAGCAGGGATAGTGGTTGAATTATGAATTTCATCAGATTTACCAAATTAGTTCCTTCAGATAAACGTTGCTTTGTATTTACTGCAAAAAAAATACAGAATATGCAAAAGCTAATTCTATGTGCAGCCGTTAAGGTGGAGACTCTCCGGTCATATTTGTTTTCCTCTTGCTTTAAAGTAATAGTTCTCAAGCTTCCTGATGCTGCAACCCTTCAGTAGTTTCTCATGCGGCAGTGACCACCAACTATAAGATTAATTTCACTGCTACTTCATAACTATAGTTTTGCTACTGAGATGAATTGTAATGCAAGTATCTACTATGCAAGATGGTCTTAGGAAGGTCAACGCCAAAGGGTCATGAGCCACACATTGAGAACCACTACTTTAGAGCATTATTTACTGGTAAGCATGTGTCATGCCATATTATAGGTTTCATAGACACATACACAACCCCCCTCCCAGAACTCTGTTGAGTTTCTCAGCTTTGACTTATTTGGAAACTCCGTTTATGTACAAACTTCTAAAGCAGACATTGTTTGACATTTAAATTACAGCATCATCTTCAAGCACCATCCTTACCAAAATCAAGCAACCTCCATTTGTTTCATACTCAGAGATTATTCTACTCTTTATAATTCTACCCACGAACCTGCCCCAAGCCCACTCCAAAATCCCTGCCTCAACTACCCATTCTTCCTGTAACATAAATGTGCCACTGCTCAGTAATGAACCCGATAAATGGAACACTAATTTTTTACACTTGTTCCAAAATTACAATCATGAATTGTAAAAATGTGTACGTGGTTACTTGATAATGCATGATGAGGAAGACCATATTCAGGACTGGCACGGCATGTACTAGGGTGGCAACTGGATCCTGAAAGAGGAAGAAGACTCCTATAGATTATGAATGGGATTCTTGCCAGGGTGACCAGCCACCATTTGATGGTTAGAGACAGACAGACAGACAGACAGACAGACAGACACACACACACACACACACACACACACACACACACACACACACACACACAAAGGGCAACCAGGACTTAAAAGGGCAATTTGAAGTGCTGAAGCAGAGGCCATGCAGAGTGCTGCTAACTGTGTTGTGGCTTTCTCAGTTTGTTTTCTTATAGAACCCAGGATCACCTGCCCCAGGGACAACAGCATCATCAACAATGGGAAGGGCTCTCCCTATATCAATCATCAATCACGAAACTATCCCACAGACTTGCCTACACACCCATCTGGTGGAAGCATTTTCTCAGTTGAGGTTCCTTCATTCCGAGTGACTCTAGCTCAGCTCATGTCAATCCAACAAAACACTAGCCAACTGGGTATTAAACGAAATAATCGCATGGTAGATTACAGCTATTATCTTATGCATGTTAAACTATCCCTGCATCTCTGGAATGAAGCCAATTTGATCTTGGTAAATAAATTTTTCGTTTATTTGTTTCTCTTTATTGAAAATGGATTTTTCCCCTCATATTATATATCCTGATTACAATCTCCCCTCCCTCCACTCCTCCCAACCTCCCCTTCCATCTAGATCCACTTCCTCTCTATCTCTCAGCAGAAAACAGGCTTCTGTGCTATATTAATATACAAAATAAAACAAAAACTAACACATCAGAATTGAACAAGAGAAAAAAGAAAGAGAAAAGGAAAAAAACTAAAGAAAAAGGGCCCAAGAAAAGGCACAATTGCTTTTATTGTATTGAGGAATGCCCCTTGTATCCCTAAATTATCCAGAGTTTTATCATGAAGGGAATTTGGAGTTTGTCAAAGGCATTTTCTGCATCTGATGGGATAATTATGTAGTTCTTGTCTCTCGATTTCTTATATGGTGGGTTATATTTATTATTTTATGTACATTGTATCTCTGGGATGAAACATACTTGATTATGATTTTGATGTGTTCTTGGATTCAGTCTGTAAGTGCTTTATTTAGAATCTTTACATCTGTGCTCATAAAGGAAATTGGTCTTTAACTCTCTCTCTCTTTTTATTGGATCTTTATGTAATTTAGGTATCAGAGTAACTGTCACCTGGTTTTTAAAAATTGGGCAATGTTCCTTCTGACTCTATTTTGTGAAGTAATTTTAATAGTAGTGATATTAGCTCTTCTCTGAAAGTCTGTGTTAAAACCATTTGGCCCTGAGCTTTTCCTGGTTGGGACTTTTACTGTCTCTATTTCTCTAGGTTTGGTAAGTGGTATAAATTGAATATATATATACATATATATTCAAAATTTCCCAATTTGGTGAGTACATATTTGTTTTTAATGTATGTACTTATGGATTTCTGGATTTCCTGGGTGTCTGCTGTTATGTCTCCTTTTCATTTCTAATTATGTTAATTTGAATAGTCTCTCTCTGCCTTTTAGTTGATTTGGATAAGGATTTGTCAATCTTACTGATTTTCTAAAAGAACCTACTTGTTTCATTGATTCTTTGTACTGATTTTATTTTATTTTTTAAATTTGTTTGTTTCTATGTTATTGATTCCAGCCCTGAGTTTGCTTATTTCTTGCTATTTATTCCTTTTTTGGTGTAATTTTTTTCTTTTTGTCCTGGAGAATTCACGCATAACTGTGATTAGTAAGAAATAGCTGCAGTTTCGTATGTCGGCACGCAGTGCTATGAGCTTAACGCTCACAGCCACCTTTCCTGTGTTGTCCCCTAAGTTGGCACATGCTGTGCTTCCATTTTCATTCAAGGAAATACTTCAATCTCTTTCTTAATTGCAGTCCTGGCCCACTTTCCATTCACGAGTGGGTTGTTCAGTTGCCCTGAGTTTGTAAGCTTTCTGTCATTTTTGTTGTTGGTGATATCTAGCTTTATGCCTGGTGGTTTCAGATGGATGGATGGAATTACTTCAATTTTCTTGTAACTGCTGAGACTTTCTTCCTGTCTGAGTATGTGACCAATTTTAGAGAAAGCTCCAGGAGCTGCTGAGAAGAGAGTATATTCTTTACTGTTTAGGTGAAATGCTCTGTAAATATCTGTCAGCTCTGTTTGGTTTAATACTTCAGTTAGCTCTGGCATTTCTCTTTAGTTTTGTCTACCAACAGAGGTTGGCAACAGTAGGGTATTGAAGTCTCCCACTGTCAGTGTGTGAGGGTCGATACGTGATATAAGCTGTAGTAATGATTCTTTTATGAACTGGGGTACCCATGTTTTGGTGCATAGATGTTAGGAATTGCAGGGACCTCTTTGTGCATTTTTCCTGTGGTGACTATGTAGAATCCCCCCCCCCCCCTTATCATTAGGTTTTGTTTGAAGTCTACTTTGTCATATATTACAATGGATACACCAGCTTGTTTCTTAGAATTCTTTGTAATATTTTTCCATCCTTTTACCCTGAGATGATTTCTATTCTTGATATTAAGGCATGTTTCTTGAGCCGGGCATGGTGGTGCACGCCTTTAATCCCAGCACTCGGGAGACAGAGGCAGGCAGATTTCTGAGTTCGAGGCCAGCCTGGTCTACAAGATGAGTTCCATGACAGCCAGGGCTATACAGAGAAACCCTGTCTCAAAAAAAAAAAATTGTTGTTCTTGGATGGAGTGGAAGGATGGGTCCATTTTTGTATCCATTTTGTTAGTCTATTTTTTTTAAATTGGGAAATTGAGACTGTTGATGTTGAAAGCTTTCAATGAATAAGGTTTGTTCATTCCTGCTTTTTGTTGTTGTGGTGGTGGTGTGGTGGTGATGGTGGTAGTGGTGGTGTGGTGGTGATGGTGGTGGTGGTATGCATGCCTGTGTTTTCCCTATTTTGATTTGCTGGTCTGGGATTACTTATTCCTTGTATTTTCTTATATGTGGCTAACTTCTTTAGATTGGTGTTTTCTTCTAGCACTTTTGGTAGGGCTGGATATGTAGGTAAATATTATTTCAATTTGATTTCATCATGGAATATCTTATTCCCCCCCCCAACATTATTGAAATTCTTGCTGGGAATAGTAGTCTGGGCTGACATCTCTGGTCTCTCAGAGTCTGGCTGACATCTCTGGTCTCTCAGAGGCTACAGCACATCTGTCCAGACTCTTCCAGCTTTTAGAGTCTCCATTGAGAAGTCAGCTGTAATTCTGAGAGGTCTACCTATCTGTCCAGACCCTTCTGGCTTTAGAGTCTCCTTTGAGAAGTCAGCTGTAATTCTGAGAGGTCTACCTATCTGTCCAGACCCTTCTGGCTTTAGAGTCTCCATTGAGAAGTCAGCTGTAATTCTGAGAGGTCTACCTATCTGTCCAGACCCTTCTGGCTTTAGAGTCTCCATTGAGAAGTCAGCTGTAATTCTGAGAGGTCTACCTATCTGTCCAGACTCTTCTGGCTTTAGAGTCTCCATTGAGAAGTCAGCTGTAATTCTGAGAGGTCTACCTATCTGTCCAGACTCTTCTGGCTTTAGAGTCTCCATTGAGAAGTCAGCTGTAATTCTGAGAGGTCTACCTATCTGTCCAGACCCTTCTGGCTTTAGAGTCTCCATTGAGAAGTCAGCTGTAATTCTGACCTTTACATGTCACTTAGTCTTTTTCACCTCCAGCTGTTAATATTCTGTCTTTGTTCTACATCTTTAGTATTTTGGTTATGACATTCTGAGGGGGATTTCTTTTCTGGTTGCCTCTAGTTGGTGTTCTGTATGCTTCTTGTTGGTCATCTCCTCCGTTAGGTTAGAGAAATTTTCTTCTATGATTCTTTAAAATATTTTCAGCACCTTTACCCACGGTGTCTTCGCCCTTCCTTATTTCTATGATTCTTAGATTTGGTCTTTGCACAGTGTCCCAGATTTCCTAGATGTTTTGTGACAGGACCTCTTTTTAGATTTAATCTTTTCCTTGACCGATGGACCCATTTCTTCTATTGTTTCTTCAATGCCTGAGATTCACTTCTATCTCTTCTATTCTGTTGGTGAGGCTTGCCTGTGAGGTTCCTGTTTGCGTTCCTGTATTTTTCGTTCCCAGATTTCTCTCACTTTGGGTGCTTCAGCTATCTGGCAATTCTTACCGTGCAGGTTTGCTAGTCTCTGGGGGGAGGCATGTTGTCCTGGCTATTATTGGTTAATGGGGTTTTTACAATGACATCTAGACATCTAGGATTGGGAAAATTGCAATTCTACATGCTGATATCTCTTGATATCATCTTGTCTTTGTTGGGTGGATGTTTTATTCCTTGTTTCTGTGGTCATCCCTTGGGAGAATGTAGTGGTTGTGTGTTGCCTGTAGGAAACTCTCCCAGGATCCTGATTGTTGTGGCCACTGGGGGTTCCAGATAAAATATGTTGCTAGGTATTGGAGTTGATACTTAGGAATGGGAATGGGTTAGGAGGTAGGGACTGAGGGAGTCCACTAGAGGGAGGAGATCAGGGTATTCCACCAGGATCTACTTAGTCCCCTGGGAATAGGGACAGAGAGTAAAGAGAGGTCACAACAGGTAGTCTGCTACCCAGTGAATAATGAGACTGGGGGATCAGACATGAAGGAGAGGAGGGAGGGTAGAGATTCCAAGCTCTCCTACCTGCTTCTCTTTCCAGTCTACCTGCTTCTCTGACAGGCTTGGCAGTGGGTTCCCAGGGAATGCCTGCTGGAGTTGGCAGCTAGGATAACTGGATAATTGGGAAGGAAGGCTGGAGGAGAAGATCTGTGTGACTAACAGGCTGTAGATGGGGATGGGATGAGGCAGCAGGAGGTCTGCTCTGGAAGTGTGGATGAGACTGGGGGATTGAATTTGGAAGAAAGGAACAAGAGGTACTTTTTTGCAGTTGCCTACCTGGCTTTCCTGGCCTGAGTGGACTGTAGATTCCCAGGGAATATAAAATCAAATCTTTAGAAATAAAATAAAATAAAATGGGGTGGAAAACAGAGGAAGTGAAGATGCTTTTCTGCATCTAAGGATCTGGAGGACCCATTCTCAATTTCTTTATGAGTGTCCTGTTCTTCTCTTCTTCAACACCACCCCGGTCAGGTCTGTGCCCTTGGGGATATGCCCAAGCTTGGTATATGTAAATGAATGAATGAATGAATGAATGAATGAATGAATTTAACATGAGGCCATTTTTCTGTGTCCTTGAGGTCAGCTGTGCATGGAACAGAGCAGTGAGAGAAGGGTTTGACTGAGATGTGGTTTGTTCTTCCAAGTGGTGAAGCAGCAGACGAGAGGGCTGAGAAGTGTAAATGAGATGAGCAGGAGTGGTTCCATGATAGGTCATGGGATACACTCTGGGTTAATCACAAGTACAAGTATACAGGCTAGTAAGAACCTGAGGAGGTTGACAGGTCAATGGATTGAAAGTCTCCCTGTGACAGAAGCTAAGTGAAAATGAAGAGAGGTAGCACTCTAGAGGCCAGTCCTGGCTACATCAGGGCAGGGGTGAGAGCAGTTATACCAGCCTCCACAGGAGGAGATTGCTGAACTGGAGTCCCAAGCAGGACCTTCAACTAGCTAGGACTAGAGAAGTTATGGAATTTAGAGGAGAATCTACGACTACCACTTTACTAAGTCAGCATGATTTCTGACTATATTCTAAGCATTTATTATTCTTATCCCCAAGATGAGTGTAGGTATTACCCCTCATCAAAGAAACATCAGTTTGCAACAGATGGAGACCACTAAAGGAAACCACACCTGACAGCCAAACAAAACGCAGAGAGCAAGTTAACATGTGGTACCCAGCCCCATCGGATCAATCTATAATGAGATCCCTGCACCTAAGACTCAGAATCATTGACGAGGAGGAGTGTAGAAGGATGGTAAGAGAAGTAGGAAGTTTTCTGGAACATTCCATCTCCTAGAAATATTGTAGAAGCTACACTCAGCTCAACATGTGGCTGCCCAAACAAGACTTGAATGAGGATGTTACCAACAAACAGGCTAACACAGAAGGGGGAAATCTCACAGGTCCTAAACCCTAGGAGGGAAAAAAAAATCTATAAGCAACCAAAGAACGGTGAGAACAAAAGAAACCAGCTCCACAGGGGAAGGCTCTCCTGGTTGGATATCCAACACTAGCCTCCCCAAAAGCCACACTTATACAAGTAACATTATACTGTTTGTGTAGGCTGTACATATATATATATATTTTTTTTTTTTACATATGTACACACATATATGTAACAAGAAGTAAAGAAAGTGAAGCCATGAACTTGAAAGAGAGCAAGGGTAGTTACATGAGTAGTTGGTTGGAGGGAGGAGAGAAAAGATATGTTAATAATATTTTAATTTCAAAAAATATTAGTCACTAAAAAATGAAAAAGTTTAATAAAAAACAAAACAACAAAAATAAACAAGAAAATCCAGAGGCAGGCTTATAGAAGACTAAAGTTCCAGAGTTTGAAGTTAAAGATCCTGGTAAAGCACCAGGCATGGTAGCACACCCCTATCATCCGAGCATTGGAAGAAGAGGCAGGAGAATTTCTGGGGGTTTGAGGTCAGCCTGGTCTACATAGTGAGTTCCAGGACAGCCAGGGCTATATGGTGACACTGTGTTTCCAAAAAATAAAAAATAAAAAAATCTAAAAGTAACTACCTCATCTCTTCTCTTCCTTTTATTCTCTCCAACCACTCCCATGTACTCTAAGTCTTTCTCTCTCTAATTAATGATCTCTCTCTTTTTTAATTGGTGGTGGGTTTGGGGGTGATGCTGTGTGCAGGCCTGCCTGCCTGAGTGCGTGGGTGGGGTGTTTGTTTGACCTTGCTGATGGCAGTGATCAGTCCAAACAGTGTAATTTAAGGATCTGAGGTGAGGGCCCCTGAGGAGTGGCTTGTGGGCTAGATTACTCTTATGTTTGATGAGAGTACCAATCCAAGCCATGAAGGACTTGGAATTCTTACAATGATTCAAGTAGGGAAGTGTTTATAGCACAAGAGGGATTTGCTGAGGTGGGGAGTGGTGGGAGGGGGAAGGGAGGAGGGGTGCTCACACTGCCTCTCCCATCTGATCTCAAACCTAATTCCCTGAAATCCTCTATCCATCCAGTTTAAAATCTCCCACCTACCAGTTACACCAGTTCCCACAGTTTCCTGTTTGTCTGTCTTTGCCCAAACTGACTCTGTTCCTTACTGTGGCCTTGTTGCCTGCCTGTCTTTGCATCTTCTAAGAAGGTCTCACACCATTAGGATACATCTCCATAATATCTCAAAACCTGCCTAGCTCGGCTTGCTATTCACCTGTTTCTGTATAACCTGTCCCTTCAATAGAGTACGGCCTTCTGCATGTCAAATATGGAGTGGCCCATATTCTCTCTGGTGCTTATAACTGCTCAAAGACCAATAGAAACAGAGTTAATTGAATTTCCTTCTATTCACTGGATGCATGGGACACGATACATAGATGGTGGTAAAGATCACACATACACACACTCACACACACACACACACACACAAACACACACCAAATACAAGAGGCTTCACTATATCCAGCTCACTGTCAGCCATCTTAGACTTGCCTGGCCAGTGCTTTGCAAATGAACATCAGAAGACTTCGAATAGTAATCTGTATTTGTAAACTATGGAAGTATCCATGCAAAACGTGACAATAAAATTGACACCTAAGTGAGTCTGGAAACAGCACACCTCTCGTTTCCATGTTATTTCTTTAATAGGAAAATACAGTGATGAATCGTGGTGCCCAAAAGGCTGATTCCATCCATAGCAGCATCCACAGACAAGGGTAGCTCAACTTTAATTATGTTGTGTGCACATGTGCTCATGAAAACTAATTTTTCTTCTTATAACTAACAGCAGGTAAGGGAGCTGGGAAGACGAAGGCACAGTGGTTAAGTGTGTGACCTGCTTCTGCAGAGGAAACAATTCAGTTTCCAGCACCCACATCAGGCTGCTCACAACCACTTGTACCTCTGACTTCATGGAATTCTGCATCCTCTTCTGGCCTCCTTGAGCACCAGTACACATTCATACACATACACATACACATACACATACATACACATACATACACATACATACACATACATACACATACATACACATACATACACATACATACACATACATACACATACACATACACATACACATACATACACATACATACACATACACATACATACACATACACACACATACACATACACATACACATACACATACATACACATACATACACATACATACACATACATACACATACATACACATACACATACACATACATACACATACATACACATACATACACATACACATACATACACACACACACACATACACACACATACACATACACATACACATACACATACACATACACATACACATACACATACACATACACATACACATACACATACAAAGGGGGATGGTGGTTAAACGGACCTTAAAATATTTAAGGAGATTTGACTTAGTTAAACATTTCTGCTTTTATTCCAACAAGTGCCAGACAATTATTTTGCTGCGATTTAGTTGAACAGTGCCCACATACATTTGTGTAAGTCCTTAATGAGGTGAAACGAGTTGATTTCACTGTTTAAAATCTTTTCCCCTGCATGGGCATATTTTATGGTTTCAGCTTTGCTAGTGAGTTTTATTTTAAGACGTGACTGTTTTATTTTTAAATGTGTCTTTGTGTTTTGTGCCCCTTTTTCTGCTTACTGACATTTAATCTTCCTATTATAAACCTTTCTTGGCTTGTACGCATACCCCAGCTCCTCGAAGCTGATGAACAGCTCTTGAATCCTTTCAAAGACATGATGAGACTAGATTTTTTAAAACTTTTCAATATTATAAATAATTCTTTTATAAAAGTGAGCCGATGATTTTAGCTTATTCAATGGCTTCTCAATTTTTGTTGGTAATTGCTGTGAATCTTGTCAAGAGTGTGCCAAAGACTCTGGGGTCAGTGCTGAGAGGGAGCACACAGCCAGGTCCCTTATCCATAGATTTGATGTCTGTGGTTCCAGTTACCCATGGCCGAACATAGTTGTAGAATATTAAGTAGAATATTCGGAGAGTAAGCATCACCTCCATATGGAGTATACTGCCAACGCTGTGCTATTTTATCAATAGTTACTTATTCCTAACTCGTTGCCATTTTAGCAAAAGGATTTTAAATTATATAGCGGCTGAACGTTCCTTCATCTAATGAAATAATCATGACTTTCCCCTTGCTTTTGACATCTTCCTTACAGCCCAGGACATGTTGAACATGATAAAATAAATGTGCTTTCTGTGGTTTGGGAGGAGAGTGCAGAATTCCTGTGCGTGATGTCCTCATGTTTATCGAATATTGTATTATCCTGGTTCATTTTATGCTTGGTTTGCTTCTTATAACAGTACAGTATAGCTATGGCTTTGTGCATTTGGGGGGGGGGATGCTGTCAATTTTTGTCTAGTGCATTTCAGGTCTTCTGTATACTTTTCTGCTTTGTTGCTGAAGTGCACATACTAATCCTGGGGTCTCCCACTCACCTACACCTCCAGCTCCTATACAGTCTTGAAATGCTTTAAGGAAATATTGTTGCAGTGAGTTTAGCTAAACTGCTTTGTGCTCCCAATGGGTTGCACATGCGTACCCACCCAAGAGCTATCTGGATTCTCGAATAAAACACACACACACACACACACACACACACACACACACACACACATACACACACACCAGTTAATTTTAGTATGCTTTGACTAGCTTAATGGTTGGGCATTTCTAATCCTTCCAGCTACTAGCAAACACTTCTTTCTGGTACCCTGAGTTAACATCTTTTAAAATCTATATTTCATCTCTACTACCCCAGGTCCAACTGGGGAAGTAACCCATGTGGCCACGTTCCCTGATTCTCACATGTCAGCAGGCCTTTAAATCTGGACTTTCTTCTTCCCATCATGGCGATCTCTGCTCCTTCCTCTCTCCTAGTCCCTAGCCCTCACAGGTCTAAAGTTCTACCTGATCAGCCATTGTCTGTTGGCTCGTTATTGATCAATCAAAAACCAATTGACAGCAATGGAGGAGTTAGGGGAAGGACTGAAGGAGCTGAAGGGGTTTGCAACCCCATAGGAAGAACAACAATATTAACCAACCAGACCTCCCAGAGCTCCCAAGGACTAAACCATCAACCAAAGAGTACACATGGAGGGACCCATGGCTCCAGCTGCATATGAAGCAAAGGATTGCCTCATTGGCATCAATGGAAGGGGAGGTCCTTGGTCCTGTGAAGGCTCAATGCCCCCAGTGTAGGGGTACACTAGGGCGGTGAGGCAGGGAGTGTGGGGGTGGGTGGGGAAGCACCCCCATAGAAGCTGGGGGAGGGGGAGGAGGTGAGGGTTTGTGGAGGGGAAATCGGGAAAGGGGATAACATTTGAAATTTAAATAAATAAAAATAAATAAATAAAAGAAAAAGGAAAGGAAAAAAAACAATTGGAGATAAGGACCTTCAGCATTTGGACATGCAAATTCCCGATTTAGGGGGAGGGGCAAGTGGCGAAAGCAGAGTCATTTATTGCAGGAACTGGGCAAACCTTTATATCCCACACCCAGCATCTCACTGGCTCTCACACAGCCAGATATGATGCTGTCTTTTTCTCAGTGGCTCACTCCATTGCCTGATCCAGCATCAGCAATCTCTAGCTGTGCTCGAAGATTCTACGTTGGCTCAGGAAGGACATATCAGTGACACATATGCCAGCACTGTGGCTGGACCTGCATGCCTAAGTTCCTCCGACACAAGAGGGAACAGAGCAGAGGACCTGTATTCCTGGCTAGTGAGGCTGGCCACCAACAGCCATCATAGAGACCTGGGAAGTGCAAGGGTTACGAGAATCACCAGGAGGTATGGACCAAGTAGTTCCTGAGACTCTATTTAAAATGATAGACTTACCCAATAGCTAGACAGTTACCCTGGGCTCCTTGGTGGTAATACTGGTGGTCTTGTTGGGAGCAAAGGTCTCAGGGCAGCATCGGGCTTTAGCTGCTAGGTCTAGAAGATGAGAAAGATTTTCCTGTAGAAGAAAAATCTTGAACATTCACCTTCCTTGCCAAGGCAAAGGAGGGTGGTCAACCCTCCAGGGTCCGGCCTGTCCACAGTTTGGGCTGGGTCCTGGCAGCAGGTGAGGTGAAGGGCAGTTGTCTAGCCAGTGACTGCCGTTGTCACATCTGTAGCCAGATCCAGATGGAGTCTATCAGTGCCCATCTTCATTAGCATAGACCCCAGGGCTACTGGCAGAAGCTGGTACTGCTGTCTATCAAGAAAGGCATTCTCTGTCCTTTCTTGCTCTTCCATCTCATTAAAGACCCCAAATGTCATATTCATCAGTTCTCTACGAGAGATTTGAAGGCCATCATTTAGTCTTTTAAGTTTTCCTTTTTTAATATCAGGCACTAACTGGGAAAGGAAGTGAGAACTGAGGACTAAACACGCCTTCTTGAGAACCAGAATCTAGCTTGGTGTAGATCAAGTCTCGGTGACTCGGGTAAGGAACTGAGCAGGATTTTTAATGGGCCTCTGGTGACTACCCCTCAATTTATAAAAAATGAACCACCTTACATAAGGCCTTTTAGAGCCCAGCGAGGAACCAAGTAATCACTTTGTCTCAGGCAGTTTTGGCAGAGGACTGATTACCAGCATCCACCTGATTATTCCAGTGGAGGGTCTGAACAGGGAATTACCTCAGCCTCCCTTGGATGGGAGTCACCCCTGTGGTAGACGAGATCTGCATGGACCTAGGCAGCTGTCCAGACCCTAATCTTTCCCTCGAGTGTGAGTAGAGAAGAGGCCAAAGAGACAGACTCTAAATTTCAACTTGACTATGGAGGACAGTAGAAGCCAGCAGAATATCTTTTCCCACAGGAAGGCCAAATCAGCAGTTTGGTTCAGTTAAAGGAGTGACCTGGTCTTCAGGGGCCCAGACATCCCTCCCTGGTTTTGACACAAAATGTGAGAGTGGTAAGACCATTCATTGCACTAGACCACTCTGTGGGTAGAAAAACAGTTTATTGGGGGACAAGTGGTCTCGCGACAACAGACAACAGCAGCTCGGCTGGAAAACAAGCAGATTTTGTACCATAGTCAGGATCTGGGGTCTCTGAGCTGATTCCGGTTGCATGGGTTAATTGGGAATAAGGTGTGTTCTGCCCTGTCTGCTGACTCTCAGGGGTGAAGAGAGGTAGTGGCTTTCCTGAAGTGCAGAAATCGACGTTAGGAGGCTTCTGAGCAGTGCTGAGTTTATGTTTCTGGTTTACCAGGTAAGAATATTTCTAGTTTCCCAGTAAGAACCCAGCCTCGTTCAGCCTGAGCCATTACTGTCAGCAGCACTGCAATTTGGGGCCCACATTGTGACCTGACAAATGATCCCCTACTTTTAATTACAGAACATTTCAGATTGGGTAGATGCTGGCACTAAATAGGCCTTGATTCTTGGAAGCTTTGGAGCCTCAGGGGCAGTGAACACCAGTAGATAGATATTGCCTTCGTAACAAAACACCATGACCAAAAAGCAAGTTGGGGAGGAAAAGGTTTATTCAGATTATAATTCCATATTGCTTCTTATCACCAAAGGAAGTCAGGAAAGGAACTCAAACAGGGCAGGGACCTGGAGGCAGGAGCTGATGCAGAGGCCATGAAGGGGTGCTGCTTACTGGCTTGCTTCCCATAGCTTGCTCAGCTTGTTTTCCTATAGAACCCAGGACTCCCAGCCCAGGAGCAGCCCCACCCACTATAGGCTAAGCCCCACTGCTCACTAACTGAGAAAATGCCTTACTGCTGGATCTCATGGAGGTATTTCCTCAACCGAAGCTCCTCCCTCTCTGCTGACTCTAGCTCGTGTCAAGTTGACACACAAAACCAACCAATAAAACTGACCTTGACAACATGACACACAAACATTTTACTATTAAGCCACAACCTTGCTCATTCCTAAGAGCTCATATTAAAAACATAAGTAACTTTAAAAGTCCCACATTACATTTAGAAGTAATTTGACACATTACATTTTCAGTCCTTTCTAATTGGCCAATTTCTCTTAAAATCCAGTCTTTTAAAACACAAAGTCTCTCAATTGTGGATGCCAGTAAAGTCAAAACTAAACCAAATACCTTTTACATCAAGAGGAAAAATATCAGGAGACATGGTCACAATCAAATCAAAATCAGACTCCAACTGTCCATTGTCTGGGATCCACTCGTGATCTGGATTCTTCCAAAGGACTTTTGTCACCTCTCCAGTTCTGCCCTCTCTAGCACACACAGATTGCCTTGTGAAGTCTGATTGGTCCCAGTCCACTGCTGCTGCTGTTCTTGGTGGTCATCCC
Organism: Mus minutoides; assembly: GCA_902729485.2. Lineage (NCBI taxonomy): Eukaryota > Metazoa > Chordata > Mammalia > Rodentia > Muridae > Mus > Mus minutoides. Next base: position 1,115,445 of record LR749971.1, on the reverse strand, counting down.
ATAGTACAGTACAGGCATCTTGCAATGCGGGGGTCTTCTGCTGCAACTGGGCTACACTTTCTCCAGTAGCCTCCAATAGGCTCTCTTCAAGAGGCCAAGCCTCAATTTCTCTTCATGAACCCTTCAATGCTGGACCTTCAAGAGTCATTGAGGCTGAACCTTCCCCATAGCCTTCCCTGGCCTCTTACAGTGCCAAGTCTCAGCTTCTCTCCTTGACCCCTTCATGTTTTTAAAACTCGTACCATCTGGGTGAGTCTTATGCATTACCAAGTCTGACTGCCAGAATGAGGTACAACCTTGGCTGCCTCTAGAACACAGCTTCCCTATGCCCTCAAAAAACACTTCCCAGAAGATATCAACTCGGTGATGTTCCAGTCTCTTCTTAAATCACTGCTAATTTCTTAGCCCCAGCTCACCAGCATCAATTGACCCAGTAATCCAAAGGTTTCATTTCAATGGTGCTGGCCTCTTGTTAATTGTGGCTAACTCTTCAGGTCCAGCTGACCAGAAGTACAGATTCTTAAATCTAAATAGCAAATGGCCCTGACAGAGCCTTTAAATTTCCCTCTGAAACATCAAAAGCCAGGCGTCCATCCTGTATACTGCTTTCAACATTCTTAGCTTTCAAGCTCCTCAAGAACTTCCTACTGAGCTCTCAACACTCAATAGCTTTTTTCTAGCTCAACGTTCCAAAGTCCTTCCACAATCCTCCCCAAACATGGTCAGGTCTGTCACAGCAATATTCCACAATCCAGATACCAATTTATCTTAGTTAGGGTTTTTATTGCTGTGACAAAGCACCAGGACCCCCCCCAAAAAAAACACATTGGGGAGGAAAAGGTTTATTCAGCTTACACTTTCAACTTTCAGGACTGGAACTCAAACAGCACAAGAACCCAGAAGCAGGAGCTGATGTAGAGGTTATGGGGAGGGTGGGGGGTGGCAGGTACTGCTTACTGACTTGCTCAGCCTGCTTTCTTATAGAACACCATGAATACCAGCCCAGGGATAGCACCACTGACAATGGGCTGGGCTCTCCCTGCATTGGTCACTAACTGAGAAAATGACTTACAGCTGGCTAGAGATAAAGCAGAAACATTACTGAAGTCATAGTTCAAAGCCTGGGCCCTGTCAAGCCAGACTCAGCCACTCATCCTCAATAGTCTAACTAAAGATATAACTAATAGTAATAGACTTATTCAGTGTGAAAAGAGGAATGAGGACACCCGGGATCCCTCATAAAACACATCTCTGGGCTCCTATGTAAGCCTCAGGCTCCAATAGGTCAGAGGTCGCCTAACTAGGTAGCCCTGGCCAGGGTCTAAGTTCCTGTCTCTACTAAAATATGGTAATTTGTGTACTCAGAACCATGTGTATGCTCAAGTGCCTCCTCAAATTGACACCAGGCTTCATTCTTCCCCTTCTTCTCTCAGCATGAGGTTCTTGGGGAATTACAGTTCTTTGGAGTACCTAACCTCAGTCATCTGACAGCTGATGGGGGAGAGCTGAACATAATGTCTCCTAAATATATCTCCAACCCGGCAAAGATGGCTACAGTACAATCGAAAAGCACTCTGTCCCAAAGGTGAGAGATTAAACCCAGGCATGTGCTGCATATAATTCTCCCCTGTTAGAAAAAAAAATACTGAGGGTACAGATTGTTTACCTAGTCGGGAACTTTCCAGAGCCAGAGGTACCAACAAGCATTGCCTAGAGTCTGTCAGACCCAAGGGGCCAGCTGTAGAAGAGTGGCAAACATTGCAAGGATGACAAGACCCAATATAGCAATGTGAGCCCTAAACCTCATCTTCACCTCTTGGTGGGGGGAGGTATGCAGAAACCTTGTAGGGGTGCTATATGATGAAGGGGTGGCATATTGATAAGCAAATGCCTCCCGTTCTTATTCTTTAATGGAAAATTTGATGCAAGTCAGAATCTTCTCATGATGTATTGACCTTCCTTCCTTCGTTCCTTCCTTCGTTCCTTCCTTCGTTCCTTCCTTCCTTCCCTCCTTCCTTCCCTTTTCTTTCTTCCTTCCTTCCTTCCTTCCTTCCTTCCTTCCTTCCTTCCTTCCTTCCTTTACATGATGTTCCTCCTTCCAGTTCCCCCCATAGAGTCCCTCCTCTTCTCCTCAGAGAGGGTAGGCCCCCTCCCTGGGTATCCCCAACACTCTGGCTCATCAAGTCTCTACCAGATTAGGTTCATCCTTTTCCACAGAGGTAGGACAAAGCAGCCGTGGAGTCTAAGCTGCATATCTGCTAAATATGTGCCAGGGGCTTGTTCCAGCCCACGCATGTTCTTTGGTTGGTGGCTCAGTCTCTGGGAGATCTTAAGGGTCCAGGTTAGTTGACTCTGTTGGTCTTAGTGTGGGGCTCATATCCCCTTCAGGGCCTTCAGTCCTTCCCCCAACTCTTCCATAAGAGTCCCTGACCTCTGTCCAATGTTTGGTTGTGGGTCTCTACATGTTTCAGTCAGCTGCTGGGTGGAGCCTCTCAGAGGACAGCTATGCTAGATTCCTGTCTGCAAGCATAACAGAGTATCATTAATGATGTCAGGGATTGGTGCTGTCCCATGGGATGGGTTTCAAGGTAGGCCAGTTATTGGTTAGCCATTCTTTCAGTCTCTGCTCCATCTTTGTCCTAACATTTCTTTTAGACAGGACAAATTTTGGGTCAAAAGTTTTGTAGGTGAGTTGGTGTTCTTATCCATCCTCTGAGAGTCCTTCCTGGCTATAGGAGATGGCCTCTTCAGGTTCCATGTGCCTACTGTTAGACATTTCAGCTAAGGTCAGCCACATTGGCTTCTGGGAGCTTTCCCCATCTCAGGTGTCTTGGACTTCTAGAGATTCTCCCCTCCCACCCCACCCCATCTGCAGCTGCAGATTTCTATTCATTCTCCCGACCTCTCTCCTATCTCTCCCCACATCTGATCCTATTCCTCCCACCACCCTCCCCTTCCCCCCACACCCAGGCTCTCCCTCCATCTTTGTCCCATGACTCTATTGTTCCCCCTTCTAAGTGTGATTTAAGTGTCCTTGCTTGGACCTTTCTTCTTGTTTAACTCACTTGGTCTATGGAGTATATCATGGATATTCTGTACTTTTTGACTAAATATCCACTCATTAGAGAGTACATATCATGCATGTCCTTTTGGGTCTGAGTTACCTCACTCAGGATGGTATTTTCTAGTTTCATCCATTTATCTGCATAATTCAGGTTAACCTTGTTTTTAACAGCTGAGTAGTATTCCATTGTGTAAATGAACCACATTTTCTGTATCCATCCTTCAATTTAGGGACACCTGGGTTATTTCCAGTTTCTGGCTATTACAAATAAAGCTTCTATGAATATAGTGGAGCAAGTGTACTTGTGGTATGGGGGGAGGCATCTTTTGGGTATATGCTCAGGAGCAGTATAGCTATTTTCAATTTTTTGAGAATCTGTCAGATTGATTTCCAAAGTAGTTGTGCAAGTTTGCAATCCCATCAGCAATGGACAAGTGTTCCCCTTTCTCTACATCTTTGCCAGCATGTGCTGTCTACAGGTTGATCAATGGAATAGAATCAAAGACCCAGAAATAAGTCCACATACCTATGGATACTTGATTTTCAATAAAGAAGCCAAAATCATACAATGGTAAAAAGAAAGCATCTCCAACAAATGGTACTGGTCCAACTGGATTTCTGCATGTAGAAGAATTCAAATAGATCCATATTTTTGCCCTGCACAAAACTCAAGTCCAAGTGGATCAAGGGCCTCATCATAAAAACAGATACACTAAATCTAGAAGAAAAGAAAGTGGGAAATTGCCTTGAACTCATTGCTACGGGAGACAGTTTCCTGAACAGAACACCAATGGCTCAGGCACTAAGATCAACAATTGACAAATGGGACCTCATGAAACTGAAAGCTTCTGTAAGACATACCATCAATAGGACAGAACAGCAACCTACAGATTGGGAAAAGATCTCCACTAACCCTACATTCAACAGAGGGCTAATACCCAAACTATATAAAGAACCGAAGAAGTTAGACTCCAACAAGCCAAATAACCCAATTAAAAAAAAAAATAAGGAATTCTCAATAGAGGAATCCCAAATGGCTGAGAAGCACGTAAAGAAATGTTCAACATCCTAAGTCGTCAGGGAAATGCAAATCAAAATGACCCTGAGATTCCAATGTAAACCAATCAGAACAGCCGAAATCAAAAACTTAAGGGTCAGCACATGATAGCTAGGATATGGAGAAAAGGGACCTTGCTTTTGTTTTAAAAAAATATATCCCCTTAGCCACTAAATCCTACAACCATTTAACATTTGCTTAGAAAAAATGGCAGTGGGTCTTCAGAGATCTCAGCCATCATTTGTATCCTCAGGGTCAGACACAGCTGTGACATCTTTGGGAGTTTCACAGTTGAGTAAGGAACAGATGGTCCAAGAAAAAAAGTGTATCTTTTAAAACATATCATAGACTATGCCTATAAATGTACAAATGGCAGTTAGGATGTTTAAACTTAGAAAGTGCTTTGAAAAGTTTGAAAAAGTCACACACAGACAACATGAAAATACCAATGTCAGGGGTAAATTGATGTCATAGTTACTATTGCTATGAACAGACACTGGGACCATGGCAGCTCTTAGAAAGGCTTACATCTCAGAGTTTAGTCCATCGCTGTTATGGTGGGAAGCACAGTTGTGTACAGGCAGACAAGATGCTGACAAAGTGGATTAGAGTCCTACATCTGGATCTGCAGATGAGAAGAGAGAGGGAACCACTGGGCCTGGCTTCTGAGATCTCAAAGCCCACTCCCAATGATACACTTCCTCCAACAAGGTCACACCTACTCCAACAAGGCTATATTTCCTAATCCTTTCAAAGTAGTGCCACTTCTTGTGAGCTTAAGGGGGTTAGAGCTGGGTGGGGGGTGGAGGCATTTTCATTCAAACCACCACAGCTACTTTCCTGAAAATTGCTGGCCAGGGGAGCCCCTGAGGCTTGGTATACAACACAGGCTATTGTCACCACTTCTAATTGCAATCCAAACAAAATGGCAGCTCCGCTCAGTAGTAGCCAAAGTACTGACTGCTCCTGCTGCAGGGGGTAAAATGAGCTGGGACCAAACTGCAAGTCCTGTGTTTGTGACAGGAACATTTGAAGGATCAGAAGAGACCATGAAATCTGCTGGGGTGGGATTGTCACCAATAGTCCTGAACAGCTATGGAACGCTAACGTGGGATGCATGCACATCAGAGAAAATGCACGCACACGTGCATAATAGTGGCATACTGACAGGGGGTGCAACCAACCAGCTGGGTTTAAGACTACTTCACTGGAAGGACTCCATGTTTGGGGATAGAGAGAAAACACTCATTTTAAAATATAACATCTAGGAGAATTTATTCAGTATTTCTGATGACACTATTTGCCAGAACATAACCATATTGCCATGCCCACCCATAAGAAACATTGCTAAATGTAGGGGGGGGTTGTTTGTACCTGTATAAAATATGCCTAACTAAAATTGGTTTTTACTCACTAAAGAAAATATCAGGAGTTACCTCTCTATGTCCTTAAGATCCATGGATTTAGAAGCAATGAGGACAATCATTGTGCAAAAGTAACATCTGCTAGCTGATCAAAGGTTCAAAGCCTGGGTCAGAGAAATAAGATCTAAAAATAAAGAATAAGGTGTGGGGAAGGGGGAGCTAAACAGGAATGATCTGCATCCTGATGGTTTAGAAAACTTTTTAAAAACTTTTTTTGGGGTTTGGCGCTGATGGGTGTGAAGAATTAAAACCTGAACACCTTTCAAAGGATGCCTGTCATGTTCACACGAATGCTTCCGGAGGTCCCCAAACGTTCATGTTCACCTCTTCTGTTTGTTTGTTTGTTTGTTTGTTTGTTTGTTTGTTTGTTCATTCTGCCATTTGTGTCTGATTTGTTTGGTTTGCCTTCTTTGCTTTTGTGACAGCATCAAGATATATAACCTAGGTAGCCCTCAAATTTTCACCAATTATCTTGACTCAGCTCTCTAAGAGCTGAGGTCACAGACATGTGTCACTATCCAGCACATTGATCTCTTCATGAAACTCACTGCCTTTCCACAACACACAGAATTTGGGCTAACTGGGTTTTTGAGGACCTGTGCAAAGTAACTACTTTGCTGCATTCCATGGGACTCCAGGGGATTTTATAAATTGAGGTCAAAGAGCTATACAATGTATTTTGAAAGGAAACTTAATATATACATTTAATCATTGCTTGGTTTGGTTCCTATTTACTTAAATTATTTTTCATACAATTCCTATATTTCCTAAACTACCTCCCTAAGCTTTAAATTGTAACACATATTTATGAAATTAATTTTCTAGTTATACTTCTAGCATATGCCAGTATTGATCACCGGGTTCAAATTTAAAATGCCACATCATGACTTAGAATTTAAATCCATGTTAAACAATGCCCTTGGCTTTCCTTTCCCCTGTGGTATTCACATTCCTATCCTGGTATTTAAAACAGTCTGTCTTAGTAGAACATCTGCTTCATGCTAGAAACCAAAGTTAAGAAAGTCCAATGAGTTCATTAAAAAAAAAAAACTTGGAGGGAAAAAAAATGCACTTTTTACCAAGCTCATTTAAGAGAAAAATCAAAGTTTGCCTTTAAAGAGAGAAAAAGCCATAGCTCGAGCTGAGCCTTTGCCTGGGTGCCAGATGACACAAGAAGCCATTGTCCTTTCCTGCTCAGGCATAAAGACCCAAAACTCTTTTTCTTTTCTGACTGTTGCCTTAACCGTAATACTCTTCTCAGACAGCAAGATACCTGAACGTCAAAACATTTATCTATTGCTAATACAGGCTCATTTCATGTGAGTGCCTGCCAGGCAGGAACTAGGCTGTCAGCTCCATCCCATCCCGTCAAGAAAAGACTTTCAGTCCCAAGGACGGAGGGCAGGTTCCAATTGTTAAGTCCTTCTTGCTTGAACTGAATTTTAAAGTCAGACTCCTGCTGTTAGAGAATGGAGCTCAAAGAGGTTATTTAGCAAGAAATGTCGAGACTCAGAATGCGATGCTCTCAGCTATAGATTTTTGTTCTTGTTATTTATTTATTTTTAAATCTGCGGACTGAAGGAAACTCCAAGGAGCGAATTAAGTGTAAGGGTAACCAACACAACATAATGGTCCTTGTTTTGGTGCCTTCTCTTTGTAGTGATTTATTAAGGGAGACTGAAAAGGGCTGATTAAAAATGCATAAACAGTGGCGAAGAGTAAACAACCATGTCTAAGGATGGAAAAGTGGGACCCACATGCTGCGCATGGAAATTGCCCTTAACAACATGGCCTGTTGTTGGACAGATAGGAAGCCAAAGGTTGCCTGTAATCAAATTTGAAGTTTCCCATCGCTTAGAAAAGCAACAATTCCTCATGCAAACATTTCAATTTGTTGTCGTTAGAAACTGCTTCCTGACTCAAGCCTTCCAGAAACCAGGAGGGTTTTGTTTTGGTTTTTTGTTTTTTGGGTGTTTTGTTTTGTTTTTTGTTTTGTTTTTGTTTTTGTTTTTGTACTGTCAGGTGCATAGAAAAATTCAAACTGGGAGCACACTAGTCCATACAAAGTGAAACCAAGCTTGTCTACTGAAGGGGAAATAAAATCTACGGAGTTGGTAGGAGCCAAGGAAGGCAGTGTGAGAGCTCAAAATAATTATTTGCTTTCTGTTTCATCTGAATGGAAAGGAGGAGACACTTGATAGGTTGGCTACACACTCAAATCCCTTCTTTCCCATTATTCAAAATTCAAACAAAAGTCACATAAAATTTAAGAAAAGAAACTGCAGCAAACCAAAGAACTGGCTTTGTCCAGTGCATGAATCAAGTGCATGGGGGAAAAAAAAACTACTAAAAAAGAAAATTTTAGGGGCTGGTGAGATGGCTCAGCGGGTAAGAGCACCCGACTGCTCTTCCGAAGGTGATAAGTTCAAATCCCAGCAACCACATGGTGGCTCACAACCATCCGTAACGAGATCTGGCGCCCTCTTCTGGAGTGTCTGAGGACAGCTACAGTGTACTTACATATAATAAAATAAAATAAAAATCTTTAAAAAAAAAAAGAAAATTTTAATTAGTAATATGAATTGTCTGGTGGGCTGTTATATGGATACAGATACCGGCACTATCATAGAGTAGTTACTATTTAAATTCATGTTTCTGAAAATGATTGGTTGCTGATTCAGCTGACAAAATGATTAACTGCTAAAATGCTAAGTCATGATTAACTGCTAAAATGCTAAGTCATGTTTACTCTTTCACAACATGGATATAATATAGTAGAGTACTGATAAAATAAATTAAGAAAATTTGAATAGCTCTTAAAATATTAATTCTGGGGCAGAAGAGATGGCTCAGTGGTTAAGAAAGCTTGCGACTCTTCCAGAGGACCAGAGTTCAATTCCCAGAACCCACTTTTGGGTAGCTCACAACCACTTACAACTGCAGTTCCAGGGAAGCTGGCGCTGTTTATATGGCTTCCACATGCACCCGCACCCACATGTGCACATACACAGACACACAAATACAGATAAAGCATTAAAAAGTAATAAGTAAACTAATTCTAATTCCTTGAGCATTTTAAAATGTTCTAATGTGATTCTTTTTTTCAAGGAAATTAAAATGAACATAGAAGTCATTACCTCCCAAATTAAAAATCCTCCACAAAGTTCTTCTTATGCAGTAGTCTGGCCTCTTGTGTTTCTGAATAATAAATAACACTGCAAAGGCTAGCCTCTCACCGCATCTCTATGGCGTTGTGATTTTTTCTGTGAGACAAGACCTCTCCTCACATTTCTAGATTATTGGAGAGTGAAGATTCCATTTAACTGCAAACTATTCCTCGGGAAGATCTTCCAAGCCTGTAATCACAGCTCTTGGGAAACTGAGACACCAAGATCATGAGCTTAAAGCCAATCTGAGCTTTACAGCAAGACTCTGTCTCAAAACCAAACAAAGAAAAACCAGGAAAGTCTTACCAGTGTCCATTCTACCAGAAGGAAACCAGAATTTGATCTACACCAAATTAGTAAGTACCTAACTGCTGTTTTAACTGTATGGGTATGTTCTTGATGCATGCTTTATAATTAATGATGTTATGATCCTTTGAGTCTTGTATGATTTTTTTTAATCACATCTCTGATCCTTTCATGAGGTCATTAGAAAAGTTAAGTGGGAGGATTCATAAAAATTGTTTAAAGCAGTCTCTAGAAAAGTCCTAATTTGTTAGTAATTAGTAGTGACTATGGATATTGAGTTATTCCATTCCTCCATATTACACATATAACATTTATCAAGAAACTCAATCTAAACCGAATATGGTAGTTGGCTCTCATTTCTAATCCCAGCATTCAAGAGGTCAAGAGACTAAGGCAGGGGGATTGCTATTTGGGCTATACAGTGAGGCCCTTTCTCAAAAAAGAAAAACTTAAAAACAAAAGTAAAATTTCATTGTGACTGAAGATAGTTTTATCACTACTCTGAGGTTACACTCATAATGGTGAGACGAAGTTATCGTTCATAAAAGGCACTCAAAATCACAAATGCATGAATGTTCAAAGTTCTTAGCCAATGATTTGTATTCACGTCTACCCAGATTCAAGCAGCGTCCACATCACTCACAGATCTGGCCCTTTCCTTTGAGGATGGAGTGACCAATTCAAACTCTCAGTCCTCAGAGGAATGTGGACATTTGCCAGCCCTGTGTGCTTCTTAGACATTTGGAGAACATTGTCCCTGCAGTCTACACAACCTCCAGCCACTGAGTGAGAAAGATAGGTCTGGGCCAAGTATGGCTTCACATCAACGACCTGAGTGGCATCATCCCAGGGGCTTCCATTCCTCTTCAGGTTAGTAAAATGGATTTTCAGTATCTTAAACAGAAGGCGACATGCCTTGTGAGTCCAGCACTCAGGAATCTATGGCTGGGGGCTTGTCACAAATTTGAGGCCAGCCTAGGCTACATAGTGAGTTAAAAGCTAGCCTGGGATACATGAGAAGCAGGAGGTGCAGGAGGAACAGGAACTGGAGGTAAAGGAGAAGGAGGAGGAGAAGGAGGAGGAGGAGGAAGAGGAGGAGGAAGAGGAGGAGGAGGAAGAGGAGGAAGAGGAGGAAGAAGAGGAGAGGAGGAGGAGAAGGAGGAGAAGGAGGAAGAGAGAATGGAAGTTTCCATCACAATCATGAATAAAAGTCCTCCTTTGGTAATAATGGAATAAGGCCATCCTGAGCTGCCTTCCCACCTGGAGACTCCCTCCTCACATCTCTGCAGGGTTTGCCATGTGCCTCTCTTGTTAGAGTATTTAGGTTCTTATTCTGCCTTCTTTTAATAAAGCTTTCAATAAAGCTCTTACTCAAACATTGATAACCTCATACAGTGTGTTTAGCTCATATCCAGCCTGTCTCCTTCCTTCTCCAACCCCTCCCTGACTTCCCTCACAACCCCCCTCCAAACTTCTTGGTTTTTTCTTCTCCCCAGTGAGTCGAATTACTGCTGCCTGTATGTACAAGAGAATTGGACATTATCCACTGGAGAATGGACACAACCTACCATAAGCCATGCCACCTCCCTCTCACTATCCCCTGCCCATAGCTCCTCGGGGGTTGAGGGCTCATGAGATCCTTCATCCTCTGTCTATTGAGTGGCTTTGTCTTGTGCATGTCTTATGCATCCTCTGTCTATTGAATGGCTTTGTCTTGTGCGTGTCTTATGCAGGCAGCCACGTGTGCTGAGTCCCTGAGAGCAACGACCCTGTCACATCCAGAACACACTGTCTCAGCAATCCTCCAACTTCCATGTCTTCAAATCTTCCCATTCCCTCCCCCACTGTGTTCCCTGAGCCTTTACGGTGTAAGTGTTCCATGTAGGGCTGAGCACTGTCTGCAGTTCCTTATTCTCTATACCTTGGCCAGCTGCAAGTCTCCGCATTCACCACCATCCACAGCATAAAGAGACTTCTCTGGTAAGACTGAAAGCTACTCTAATCTGTGGCACAAAGATGCATTTTAAGAAGGCAGCGTGATACGGTGACCCTTTGGCCAAATAATAGCATTTGGCTATAAGGACTGCGAGATCACCAGCCATGGGTTCTTAGGCAGATATGAGTTTCCTCCTGTGGGGCAAGCTTTAGGTTCAGTTAGAAAGCTGTTGAAAATGCTGCTGTTACACCAATGCATGTATCTTGCCAGCTGCTCGTTATTTTAGCTTGTAGAATTCATAGCTGGATAAGATGGTTGTTGGCTTTTCTCCCCAGACAGCTAGCAAAACACCTTCCAACACCATGAAAGCTAGCCAACAGGGAAGAACCTTGAAGGTCAGGACCAGCTGTATCTCTCCATGTTCTTTGATCAAAGTGTATGTCTTCAGAAACAAGGTCTTACTTACCATTAAGTTCCAACTAGTGACCAAGAGCAGAGGCAAAGCCTACAACATCCACAGTCCTTCTCTACCAAAGGAACTGTTCTCAGTGTCAATTCCAACTCGTGTCTGTATGCATGCTCTGAACCAAACCCCACTCTACTCAGGCGTGGATCAGGACCCTTCAGCATCCCGCTGAGCTTCTGCTTGTACTCACTGCTGAGCCCAGGATGGTCTTTTCCCCTCTCTATTGACAGAGATCCTACTTCTTCAAAGCCCTTCCTATAAAATGTAATCTCAAACAAATATTTGAAAAACCTGGCCACTACGATTGTAATCGAAAGTCTTCATATTTGCATAATAGTAATACAAAGTCTTTACATAACTAGTTGGTCTGATGAACTAGATAGTCAACATAAACTTTGATGGGTTTTGGGTTGGGTTGGCTTGGGTTTGGGTTTAGTTTGCCTCTTCGAAACAAGATTTCTCTGTGTAGCCCTTGCTGTCCTGGGACTCACTATGTAGACCAAGCTGGCCTCGAACCTGCCGATCCACTTGTCTCTGCCCCCTGAGTACTTGGAATAAAAGCGTGTGCTGCCACCACACAGCTAACCTTTGATTCTGTTAGGACACTTCCTCACAGTGCCCACGCCCTTCCTATCATCTCTGACATCTGACTACAACGTGGTCAGTGTGTATGTTCTGGTTGTGCCTGAGGATCCTCGTCTACCCCAAGTTGTATGGTACAGCCCTTAGCCTCATCTCCACCCACATTTGCCTGTCACCCTCAGTGCTTTCTAGTTTCCTATGCAACATTTTGCTGATGTAATAATAAGCCAATACTTGCCAATGATGTGACTGACTGACAGAACCTTGGATTTGCCTTAGTCCTTTGGATAACATCTAAATTTACCTTTGAATTTCTGGAGATGGTTCCTGCAGCTTCCTCAGACATCTGATCAATCATGTTGCAATTTCTTGAAGGAGTGGAAGGTATACAGTTTGAAGGGATAATTTTTTTTGAGAAATAAATATTTCACTTTCCTTCAAATCATTATGGGAGCATCTTTCTGCTGATGGTCAGAATAACTCCCTTGGTTTTAGAAGAGTTATTATGAATCAAGCCTCACCGTCCTGGCTAGAAAATAAATCTCCGTTTGTCTAACTTCCTCCCCAGCTGAGCCATGTTCACAGTCTTCCCAGTTTTCTCTATACCTGCCCCCTACTTCCTAAAGACAAGTCTTGGAGTGATATTAAGCATGTCAGGGTTTTAGAGCAAAGGAAATCCGAAAGCACAGTAGCAAAGCAGTAATTGCATCCATTTAAAATTTTTATTTTATGTGTATGGGAATATTTACATATACAAGTGTATCCCTTCCATGCTTGGTGCCCTTGGAAGCCAGAAAGAGTAACAGATCCCCTAGAACTAGCGTTATAGACAGTTGTTAGCTGCCAGTGTGAATACTTGGAACTGGACCCAAGTCCTCTGGAAAAGAAGCCAGTGCTCTTAACTCCTGAGTCATCTCTCCAGTCCCTGATAATTTTACTCTTTAATAAAGCCCTCTAAGAAAAGGCATGGAAAAACTTAAAAGATAAAGCAATTATCAGTGGATGTCAGATATCACCTGATATAGAAGGGTCTACAAATTAATGAGAAGACTAAGGCCTTCCAGTAAACCAGAAGTTAGTCGTGAAAGGAAAAAAAAAAGCTCAGTTTTCATTCTTTAAACATCATGAGTTAGAACACCAATATATTATTTTTCTCATGTTAAAATGTTAAATATTAATATCCAGAGTTTGCTACAATAAGCATTTGAATTTCTTGTGTGTGTGTGCCACTAGCCTGATATCTTGGCAATTAATTTTGCAATACCGTAAGAAATATATTTCTTTTGCATTAGTAAATCTTTGTTGTTAATTTATCTTGCAGATGTATATTTTAAAAGAATTTGAGATACTGCTATAATTTTGACGTGCCGCATACAGCATTGAAAGTTTTTTTAACCAACTAGTCTGACAGGAAAGCAAATTAATATGTCCACTGAACATGTTGTTATTCCAGTTTTAAATAGGTGTTTATTGGGACAGTTTGACAATGTGACAAATAGTTATATTAAAGTCCCCATTGAAAAAAAAGGTAAGATATACAGAAGCCCTACGTAACAAAACCAACCAAGAAACAGAGCAAAAAGTTTAAGACAGAAATAGATTTATAGGTACTATTTACTTTGGTTGCTTGATCTGTGAGTGATTTTGTTTTTTCTTTCTACAGTTTCTATTTTTATATGTTTTGTCAAATGTAAATAGTTTTGGAACATATGTGACAAGTGTTGCTTGAGGGCTACATTAGTCCAGACACTGTCCAAGGTATCTGGATCAGTGATTAAAATCGCTATTTCTACTCCCCACAAATACCCACTTGACAGAAAGGCAGCACGCTGAGTTGAGTGGTTACATTTGAATTTCAGGCACAATTCTTATTAGACCAATAGGATTTGGGGTGCAAAGATAGCTCATCAGATAAAAAATATGTCTATGGGAGAGAGCAGGCTTGAGTTTGAATCCAAAGCACCATGTATAACACTGGCCAAGTTAGCACCTCTCTCCCTAGCTGTGGAGCAGAGACAGCAGCCCACCAGCCTCACTCCAAGCTCTACGAATGATCTTGTCTGAAGGGAGTAACGTAAAGAATAGTAGTACATGCACGTGTGCACACACACACACATGCACACATACACATACACACACACACACACACACACACACACACATGTGCATGCACACAGAGACACACAAATACAGACACACACACAATTTTAACATATTGTAAAGTATTTTTATTCAACAACATTAACTCTCAGGGAATTCCGTGGACATGATTTCTACAACAAATATCAGCTTACTTTGAAACTTATTGTTACTGTGAAGAAAAATCAGATGTCCCTAGTCATATGAGCTTCCATAAAGTGTACAACTGAGAACATAATATATCCACAATGCTGTGTGCCCCTCACTCCTGCCGGGTCCAGAACTGCACCCCCTTAATATAAGAAAAGCTACACTTTAAGTTTTCAATCTCCACTCCCCTGACCGTGGTCACCCCCTTTTGGCATCACAGCTTTGGATGTGTGGGTAATCTCACCCCAGATTACTTTCCTGAGCCCACCCCCCTTGGCACTCTGCGCTCGGGCACACCACTGGAGCTACTCCAGATACACACTGTGAACCTTCAGACACGCGTGCCTTTCTATAATGTTGTGCCTGCTGCCCCAAGTGCTTCAATCAAACAACTACTGGAGAAGGTCTTTGGAGCCCAATGCTCCCCTTCTTCTGCCTCCTTGGATGCTCCCCACTTCTCCACCCCAGCTCTTTCTCCATTCAGTGAATTCAAGATTCATTGCTGAGTCAGATGATAATTAGCTGGGTCTACCTCAGGAGGCTACTGACTTCTACAGTAACCCTCCCCACCTCTTTTAGCCCTGAGGACTAACGCGGTGCCTCTCACATGGTAAGTAGACATTATTCTACTGAGTTATAGCTTTAGTCCTTTTGTTTTCATTTCTCTGAGACAGGCTAACCTGGTCTGCAGAGCATCACAACCTCATTGAGTTGACCGAGCTAGCTCATTGTACAGCCCAGGCAGACAGCAGGCTAGCAGTCCTCCTGCCAAAGCCTTCTAAGAAGCTGAAACTAAAAGCCTTCTAGAATAGGCTTAACCAATCATTTTTTGATCACCCAATTTTGATATGACTAGCAGAGTTCCCAACACCTATAAAACGATAGTGTTCCTGGCATACACCCAAGAGAAGGCTACTCCAGATTCTAAGTCACTCTTCCTTTTGAAGAGTAGCTAGTTGGTAAAACAGACAGTTATTTGGTCTCAGATTATCTTACTGTGTGATCAGGAGTTGGAATTTGCCAGTCCTTTTTCCCAAGCTTGCGGCAAAATTTTCCTGGAAAGCGATGCAGGAGGTAAGGGGATTAACCCAAACTTTGTAAAACAAAGTTGTCCCCTTCCTATTTTTGTTTTAGAAACAAAAACTAAACCCATCCAATCTTGATTGACACAAGCTGAGGAAACCCTCTTTTGTCTTGTGTAATCCAGTGTTTTCATTAAGTAATTTACAGAGTAAGAGAGAGAGGAAGGGGGTCTTTGTATGGGACCCCAGAGGCTTTCTGCCCAAGAAAATCTGATTAATTTGAATAGTAAACTTGGAGTCTCAGGAGTCTCCCTATAAAAGCCCCTCTTCTTCTAAGGGCTGCTGGCAGCAAGCTGTGTCTGCTTCTGCATAGAAATTCCCCTTCATCCTGCCTGCAGCACCCTGGGCTAGAGCAGTTCCTGGAGCTGTCTGTCTCAAGCATCTTTCAAGAGGGAAACTTAGTTGTGGGAGTGACTTGGCCATAAAGCATCATCAATACTCCCTCGACTTTGCTGTAGCAAAGCTCCTGACTATGAAGACATAAATATAACAGAAGGCATACCAGGGGGATAATGTACAGTAGGCTTCAAAATTAAAGCCAAATAAGTCGCCTGGGTAGTTTCCCCCAGAAAGCAACCTCGCAGAATTTACCTGCATTATTGGAGCCACGTATATTAATGCAAATGGGACTGAAGAATCACAGGGTCGCTTACGACAAAATAAAAGCCTCCCGTCCAGACACTGCGGTTCATGGCTCTCTCTGGGATCCTTTCATGAACTGCGGGGCTTGATTTAAATTGCGCACGCAGTCAATAATTTAAGTAGAAACCCTAAGAAATAGATTAAGACACAGGAAGATTGGAGGAAAGCTCACAAAACCGAAATACCAGTAAATGGATCCTGCCTCCAAAGGTTTAAAAAAAAAAAAAAGAAAGCGGTAGATTATAAATGAGCCCTCTTTTTAGTGAGCAGGCTGAATCAGTGTGCAGGCCTGAATAAAAAGAACAATGAGTGTGTCCTGACACCAGGCTGCACGTCTGCTGAGCATCCCCCAGTGCAAATGTTAGCACTGTGTGGGTATTTATTGTGCTTCTATAAAGTCCTAATGAGCTCCTTGGTGAGAGTGAGACCCTGTGCTGTTTCACACTGTGCCCAAGACCTCCAAGCTTCGTGGGGTCAAATCTAAAGAAAGGGTAATGGACCATGAGGTCCTGCTTAATAGACCCGATATTAACACGGCAGCAAGAATGTCACCGAATGCAAAGTTTAGGGCAAGCGATGAATGAAGTATTTGTTACACTTAAATAATATACAGAGGTTATAACAGAGCAGTGACACTATATCAATGTCATCATCGCAAGATTTTGAGAGTCTGCCATGTACGAAATACCCCTGTAATGCATCTTTTGGTTACAATAAATGAATTTGCTCTTCCAACAGCAAATAATAAATTAGAGCGGAATGTACTGCAGCTGCTGTGACTATGTGCAATTACTTTCAGATATTGAAAAATCCCTTGCCTGTATAAATTATGGGGCTACCATCAGTATCTAGCACTCAAATCATGGAAACTCATTGTCTCTCTCATGCTGAATATGCAGTTCATATGTTTAAATGCACATTTTCTCAAAATGAGCCAGGGGGATTGCTAACACTGCCCAGACCTCCTTTGGATAGCGAAGGTGCCCCTTGCTTTGAAATGAGATGCACTCAGCCTCTGTATGTCTGTGCTCATGAGGCAAAGCAATGTTGTAAGCACAGAGCTTTTCGGTTTTGGTCCTTTTTCCATGCATTCTTGACCATCACTGTGACCCTGCTCTGGAACAGAGGGAATCTTCACTTCAGATGTTGTGGTAGAAGCAGTGTAGAGTCTTGTGTCCCATGATTTGCTTCTGAGTTAACTTGAAAGATGGCCCCATTCCCTCGCATGGGTAAGACTGGAGCAGTCTGGAGGCAGGCACCAGTGAAAACATTTGCACACGGGTTTACCTATCATGTTTTTAATTCTCTGCTGGGCTTCTTAAACTATTGTCTTTGTACTAACGAAAACAGCCTATAAATTATTTGAAATAGAGGACAATATTTCCTCTTTTGTTTTATTTCTATTTCCTACATCAAAGACACAACCAACACCATCCTCAGTACATCCCACCCTGATAGATAAATATTATTCATTATTTACCAAACCCCCTTTTCCCATGACTTTACTATTAAAAAGAATAAGAAGAAGAGGAAGAAGAAGAAGGAGGAGGAGGAGAAGGAGAAGGAGAAGGAGAAGGAGAAGAAGAAGAAGAAGAAGAAGAAGAAGAAGAAGAAGAAGAAGAAGAAGAAGAAGAAGAAGAAGAAGAAATGGGGGGGCTGGTGAGATGGCTCAGCGGGTAACAGCACCCGACTGCTCTTCCGAAGGTGATGAGTTCAAATCCCAGCAACTACATGGTGGCTTACAACCACCAGTAATGAAATCTGACACCCTCCTCTGGTGCGTCTGAAGTCAGCTACAGCGTACTTATGAATAATAATAATAAAACGAATCCTTGGACCGGAGAGAGCAAGTAGGACCGACCAGAGCGAGCGGAGCCGACCAGAGCAAGTGGGGCTGGCCGGAGCGAGTGGGGCAGACCAGAGTGAGCAAGGTTGACCAGAACAAGAAAAAAAAAAAAGAAGAAGAAAAGGCAAAAGCTGGAGTTTATCCAGGAAATGTGGGCAGTATATTGTCAAACTGCTAAGCTAACATAAGCTGTCAAGTGGATTTCTAACTGATGTGTCTACTTCCTTTTGCATTATAAATTTGATTTTTCAGGAAGTAGTCCCTTCCACTAATTGCTTGGAATTACTAGACCATCACTTTCTTATGTTTAAAAAGTAGGCCAGGTTAAATTGACAAGGAAACCCCACACATTTCACATAATTGTCCAGAATATGAAATGAAGATGCTTAGAAAGCAGAATGGCTTCTGAGCTCTTCTGCACTGTGGTAAGCTGCCACCGGGACTTTCTGACAAGATGGGAAGAATGGCATATAATCATTTTACCTTTATTTTTCCATAGTAAGGGAAATACATGGGAGTTTAGAAATAGAAAATTATTCATTTTATTAACAAATGAAAAGCCAAAAGCATTTAACTACTGATATTGGTGACCCCAAAGAAAAACTACCAGAAGCTACCTCAAGGTATATGACTCAAGAATGCCAGAGTTCTAATCTGCCTAAAGAGATCATACCACTCACCAAAGACTTAGATGTCTGCCTCGGTCGCTGCTGTGACCAGACATCACTAAAGAAACCCATTCATCTGAAGATGCAACGCATTTGACCAACACCATCCATTCTTTCTCTGTACCTATCAGCCAAGAGCAGGAGGCAGCCAAGAAAGACTGTGTGAGCCAAAACTGCCAACATGCTCAAAGAAAGGAGTGTGTGGACGGAGCTCTGGAGAGTCAGGAAGCCTCAAAGACATCAGATCTGGAAGGAAGACACAACCTAAATGAGGAGAAAGCATCGTTTCAGAATTGGACTCAAAGTCTGATTCTGAAAATTGTTTATAAAGGTTTCTCAACATTAACACTTCTTAAGGGAATTTAGATTGATAACTCCTGTCTTACACATACAAAAGCCAGGTTGTATTATGAAAGTAACTCATTTCCTCTGAGACCCTTTTGGAAGCTAAACCAACACGAATAGTAGCAAAAAGGGTACTGGGGTGCATTTCAGCTAAGATGGAGAAACAAGAGGTGGATATTTTGCTCTCAGTACACACATACACACATACATACATATGTACACACCATACACAATACACACCACACACATACCATACACAATACATACCACACACACACACATACAGCCACACATACAGCACATACATACATACATACACACACCCACATACCACATACAATACACACACACACACACACACAAACAAACACACACATACACCAATCTTAAAGACACTAAACATTTAAAGAAGCAAAGAACAGTAATACTTTACGTGATTCCAATAGACTTTAGTCGCTAAAATAATTCTAATTCCACAGCAAATCTGAACAGAGAAAGTACAGAGTTCTAATGACAAGCCCCCCTTCCCACTTCCTCACTTACACAGCTTTCTAGAGTCAGCATTCCACACCGGTGGTCCACATGGCCAGTCAGAGAAACTGCATTGGTACATCAGTATGAGTCTGTAGTCACGCTATTATAAATCAGCCTGTGGTCACATTAGAGTTCAGTTCTGCTTCTTGATAGTCTATGGTGTTAACATGTTGCTAACATGAACCTCTCACCTTACAGGTGTTTACAATGTGGCAGATTGTAGCAGTGGTGAAATACACAGATTCATTACAAAACAAATTTAGAGTGTCCTGACAAAAGGTAATAGTGTCCTTATGCACAGCACTGAGAAAATGTGAGGCATCTGCGTTAAAGGGTGATCATAGTCCTTCCCTAGCAACTGACTCCTCTCGCTCCATGGTTCAGCTAAAGTGGTGACCAGCACACTGCTATACTGAAATGTTTCTTCTGTAAGGAACCTATGCCAATGGTGTCAAACAGTCCTCATTCTTTTCCTCCATTTTAAATGTTTCCCCATACAGAGATTTCATTCAATCTATTTAAGCTTTAGGAAAATGAACTTTTTAATGTAATAATGGACTGTTAAATGATGCAAGCTGAGTGAGTATACAGTCAAAAGGTTTCTATCAAAAGCTAAAAGGTTTCATGCTTTCCCCTAAGGATGGCTCTTTTGTTGTTTTTGTTTTTTAACTTGTGACTTTTGATTTTAATTAAAATATGATTCCTATATTCATATACATCTCCCCTTCGTCTCTTCAACCCCATCTCTGTCCCCTGGCCCCTACTCCCTTTCATGGTCTCCTTTTCTTTGATTATTATTGTTATGCATGTGTGTGTGTGTGTGTGTGTGTGTGTGTGTGTGTGTGTGTGTATGTGTCTGCATCTCCTCTGTATGTGTGTGTCTGTGTGTGTGAATGTAATTGTGTGTGTAATATGTGTGTATATAGTATATGTGTAGAGTGTGTGTATATATAGTGTATGAGTGTATGTGTATATCTGTGTGTATGTGTGTATCTCCTCTGTGTGTGTGTATATCTGTGTGTGTATCTGTGTGTGTGAACTGTGTGTATATATAGGGCATGTGTAGACTGTGTATACACACACACACACACATATATATTCATTCTATATATTCATTCTATATTCATTCATATATATTATGAATTCATATACATTCATGTATGTATACTCATATATACATCCACATATGCATATTTGTACATTCATTTGTATATATGCATATTTATATATTCATTTGTAGTATGCATATTGATATAAATGTATATAAGTGGCTTATAGGCTATGATTCAGCTAATCCCACAATAGAGCAATGGCTGCCTCCCAGTGGAAAGGCCAAGATTCCAGTAGTTGGTCAGCCCATGAGGTTGCATATCTCATCTGGTCTTCCATCTGAGTTGGAATCTTAGGGAACTTGATTCTGACACAAGGAAACAATGCTTCAGCAACAGAATAGGTAAACTGGCCCGTGAGAGCGAAGGTAAGCAAGCAGAAAGCCGAACCTTCCTTACTCCATGTCCTTGTATGGGAGATGCTACCAGAAAGTATTTCCCATTATTAGAACACTTACCACAGTATGGCCTTGTCATACCTAATTAAATATTAAAGTGACCCTAATTTCAAATAAGACCAGAGTCTGAGACCATGGGAGTTGGAACTTCAACACAGGGACTCAAAGAAAGTACACTTTGGTACATTACAGTAAGGAATGAAGGCTTTTCATGAAAGTTCAAATAATATTTAAAAAGTAATTATCTCCCTTTCCAGTATAATTCTGTAATTTCAGCAATTACAACATTTTGCCTGTCTTTCTAGCTTGCACACACACCATACATATAATCCTATATTTAAGTATATGCATCCCTTTTATAAAAGATAAATCATATTACACATATATTAGCTAGTTACCACTTTGAGCATATTAGTTTATATATCTGTAAGTCAAGATTATGGACATGTGTAAAATATTGAATATTTGACCCACTGGAAATGAGGCCATTTCCAGATTTGAGTGTCAATTTTTGTTAACTTATTTATGTGTAAGAGTGTTTGCCTGCATGTATTGTGGTGAGTTTACCACATGCATGTGTGGTGCTCACAGATGTTATAGAGTACATCGGTTCTCATAGAACTGGAGTGAAAGATGATTGTGAACCATCATGTGAGTGCTGAGAATTGAAGTCAGGTCCTCGGCAAGATCAAGAAATGCTCTTAGCCACTAAGCCATAGTTCTAGCCCATTTTATATAATGGTTTTACTTGTACTTTTCCTTAAAAACTAGTACTTTTGTTCATTAAAGCTAAGATTTTTATAGATCTTTAAAGTTAAAAGCAATGGGTCTTCTGGTGACATTCTCGTATATGATTTATTGTGACTTGTCTTAAGTCATCTAGGTCACAGATACAAAATGTGTAATTTAATACTACAGACAGTTTTCAGAAATGTGTTAGCAATTCATTCAATGACATGTAATGCTCATTAGACTTTTATTTTTCTTCACATCTGTGCCAAAGTGGATTTTATAAACTTTAAACTTCTTTAGTCTCTATGATACATGAATAATCACCCTTCTCTGTATGTGCAGGCTATCCCTCACTCCCCCTTCTGTGTGTGTGCACATGTTATCTCTCAATGAGTAATAGCCCTTGTGTGTGTGTGTGTGTGTGTGTGTGTGTGTGTGTGTATGCAGGCTATCCCTCAGTGAGCTCAATGATTAATCATCCTTCTGTCTGTCTGTCTGTCTGTCTGTCTGTCTGTCTGTCTGTTTCTCTGTGTGTGTGTGTGTGTGTGTGTGTGTGTGTGCGCACGCGTGTGTGTGCACGCGTGTGTGTGCAGGTTATCCCTCAGTGAGTAACTGCACTTTTTCTGTGCGTGTATATATTATCCCTCACTAACACTGAGTGGCATCATCTTTCCATCTTGACTCTTCTAAAAATTAGCACACCATCCTATATCCATATCTTTTTTGCTGAGTTCCTTGTCTTTTACACACTGGTAAGTCATTTTCATTGAAAGGCGAGGAATAATTTGCATGCTGCAGGTGTTCTTTTCCAGTCTTCCATCTGTCCTTCCCTTTGAACTGCTGTCTTTTGCCATTTAGAATTTTTCCATTTTTAAATGTTCATCGGTGAATGAATTATTGACAAAAGAGTGGCATATCCCTTGCTCTTCTCTCTCTCCTTCCCTCCTTTGCTCCTCTCCCCCACCACACACACATAATGAATGCCCTTTCATGTGAAAAGAACAACATTCTGTCACTTGGATAAACCTGGGGAGCATTATTTTAAGTGAAATTAGCTAGGTAAACAGTAAGTACTTTATGTCTGGCCCCCTATGTGGAATCTGCAGAGTTAACCACAAAGAGGTACAGAGCAGAATCAGAAGCAGCTAAGGGCTTAGGGGCTTAGGGAAGTTGATGAAGGGTTGGAGATATGTTGGTTAAAAGATATAAATTTTCAATAACAATTCAAGAAGTATTTCACAAGGCAGAATGAGTATTTTGTGTTCCTAAGAAGGTCTAAGAAAGTCAACTTTAAGTACTCTGGTCATAACAATGAGAAAAGAACTATTTAAGGGCCACAGCGCTCCTACCCAAATACTGCCAGGAGAGAGCTTGGCCCCCAGGGGTGAGGACATGCCTATAAGAACAGGGTAAGACCACCACTTCTGCTCCAAGAGACCCACTGTGAGCCCTAAGAACACAGGAAATGAGAAGTAGCTTAGGACAGAATCCTTCTGGTTTCAATCTTCACCCAGAGCTGATCCTGTGCCACTACACTCCATACCCAAATACTGTCCGGAGAGAGCTGGTCTCCCAGGAGTGCTGATTCACCTGTGAGCACAGGTAGGACCACTACTTCTGCTCAAATTCCTGACCCAAGAGGGACCCGCCCTGAGCCATCAGGACCCAGGAACCAAGAAACAGCCAGGGACAGAATCCTTCTGGTTTCCATTTGCACCCCAGAGATGACCCTGTGCCACAGCTATCCATACCCAAATTCCTCCAGGAGAAAACTGGTTTCCAAGTAGTAGTGACACACAGGCTTGCAGGAGGGACAAGACACAGTCAGAGACAGCAAGACCAGCTAACAATAGATAACCAGATGGCAAGAGGCAAGGACAAGAACATAAGCAACAAAAACAAAGGCTACTTGGCATCATCAGAAACCAGTTCCCCCAACCCAGTGAGCCCTGCATACCTCAATACATCATAAAAGCAAGACTCTGATTTAAAATCAAATCTCATGATGATGATAGAGGACTTTAAGAAGGACATAAATAATCCCCTTAAAGAAATACAGGAGAACACAGGTAAACAGCTTGAAGCCCTTAAAGAGGAAACACAAAAATCCCTTAAAGAATTCAGGAAAACACAAACAAATAGGTGAAGTAATTGAACAAACCTGTCCAGGATCTAAAAATGGAAATAGAAACAATAAAGAAATCACAATAGGAGACAACCCTGGAGATAGAAAGCCTAGGAAAGAGATCGGGAGTCAACAAAACCAGGAGCTGGTTATTTGAGAAAATCAACAAGATAGATAAACCCTTAGCCAGACTAACCAGAGGGCACAAAAACAATATCCAAATTAACAAAATCAGAAAAAGGAGATATAACAACAGATACTGAGGAAATTTTTAAAAATCATCAGATCTTATTACAAAAGCCTATATTCAACAAAACTGGAAAATCTGGATGAAATGGACAATTTTCTAAACAGATACCAAATACCAAAGTTAAATAAGGATCAGAAAAGCCATCTAAACAATCCCATAACCCCCAAAGAAATAGAAGTAGTCATTAAAAGTCTCCCAACCAAAAAAAGCCCAGAACCAGATGGTTTTAGTGCAGAATTCTATCGGACCTTCAAAGAAGACCTAATACCAATACTCTTCAAACTATTCCACAAAATAAAACAGAAGGAACACTACCCAATTCATTCTATAAAGCCACAATTACATTGAGAATTCTCCCTTGGAGATGGATCAGTTTCTGTCTCATCAGGAACTTTTCACAATTTCCTTTCATAGATGACTCTATATGAATTTTTTTTCTACTTCTATTGTGTTTAATGTTCCAAATAGATTTTTAAACCTGGTTGAGTGCATATTACTTTTAGCTTCAGAAGATATCATGAATATTTAAGAGGTGTTTAACTATTATAAATTATTTTGATGACTTAAAAATGTCAATACTAACTGGGTGTGGTGGCGCACGCCTTTAATCCCAGTACTCAGGATGCAGAGGCAGGCGGATTTCTGAGTTCAAGGCCAGCCTGGTCTACAAAGTGAGTTCCAGGACAGCCAGGGCTGTACAGAGAAACCCTGTCTTGAAAAAAAAATGAAAAATGTCAATACTAAGTTTTATATTTTAAAATAAATTTTATTAGTTTTAAAAATAAAAATTAAAAATAATTAAAAAATAAAAGACATAAGATCCCCAGGACTGTAGTTACAGGCAGTTATGAGCTGTCATGTGGGCGCTGGGAATTGAACCCAGGTCCTTTAGAAGAGCAATTAGTGTTCTCAACTGCATAGCCTTCTCTCCAGGCCCTACTTGCATATTTATTCTACCATATTGACTTTAGAATTATTGACTATCTAGGAAAAAGTGATAACAGTGAAAATTGTTCTGGATTTGTACAAATGGTACTTCCTATCTGGAAATTGCATACATTGGTCACAGGAAGGACATTGGTCAAACGGTTCTGTAACTTGCCTGAGAGACAGAACCCATTTTTAATATTTATTCTATAAATTCCACAACATGAGTAACCTGTGTGAGAAGGACAATTGTGAGTTAAATAACTGAGATTCTCTTGGTGACTCTGCATGACAGTGTTACTGTCTACAAGGCTCTCAGACACAAGCTGAATGTGACTCAGGAGGCATCCACTTGGAGGCCAATGGTTGTCTTTTATTCCAATACCTCCTTTCTCATCCTTCAAAAGCTATGTGCCAATCTGACCCCAACTGCAGCAGTGACCTGGCAGTAGGTATCTCTCTCCTTGGAGGTTACTGACAACCATATATAAATACTATGTTTTTTATAGTTCTTAATCAGAAATGCAGGGATCAGTGAATCTTTTAACTTCTTCCATGTATTGGAAGGAAACCCTCAAAAATGACTCAAATGGAATTTGGTTCAAAGCTAAAGAACTTTGTCAGTAAATGCATAAAGTCACAGGTGTTAGATATAGTGGGGCAGGAACAATTTGGGAAACTTTGTCTCTATCCTAATAAATATTTTTAAATTAGAGGGACAGGTATAAGTAGGAAAATGGGAGCATTCATTGACTAATTACATTCCTGGAAGACTACTGGCTCAAACACATCTATACTGATATAAAGAATTGTCCTTACGGGTTATGTTTGGTTTACAATCTCCAGTAATGGTGCACACCTCTAATCTTAGTGTTCAGGAAAGAGGGGCAAATTAGTCTCTGTGAGTTCAAAGTCAAACCTGGACTACATAACAGGCTCCAGACCAGTTAGGGATATCCAGTCAGACCTATCTTTAAAAATGGTAAAAGAAATAAAGAAAAAAAAGAAAGAAAGAGAAGAAAAGAGAGAACAGGGAAGGAAGGAAGGAAGGAAGGAAGGAAGAAAGGAAGGAAGGAAGGAAGGAAGGAAGGAAGGAAGGAAGAGAGAGAGAGAGAGAGAGAGAGAGAGAGAGAGAGAAATATTCTTCTAAAATTTAAACAACCTGACATGTTTGTGCACACCTATAATTCCAGTGCAAAGGTGGAGACCAAATCAGAAGGATCAAAAACTCGGGGACAGCCTCAGGTACATAGCAAGCCAGAGGACAGCTTAGGCTATACAAGACCCTATGTCAAAACATTAAACTAAAATAAGATACAACCTACCCTTACACTGCACTAGCAAAATCACTGCGCACATTCCTGAAAATTGATTAATTTCTGGTTTTTTTTCTAATAACTTTAAGATACTAAATTTAAAAACTTTAAAAACTTAACAAAATTAAACTTATATTTCTATTCTAGGAATTTAACACATAATAATTTGTGGTATTCTAGGCCTACCACATAATATTTTTATATATTTTCACTATGTACAATGATCAAGTTAGGGTAATTAACATGAAATTAAAACCTTTCTAAGCAGCACGAAATTAAAGTTTTTATCTAGGAAACAGGAGATAAAGTGATATATATGTATATATACATACACACACATATATGTGTGTATGTATATATGTATGTGTGTATGTATATATATGTATATCATATATATATATATATATATATATATATATATATATATATATATATCAACAATAGTTAAAGAAGGGGTAATGATTATGAGAAGAAGTAGAAGAAGATGCTGGAGAATTTGGAGGAAGGATAAGGAAACCTAGAAATGATGCAAATATACTGTTCATGTATAAAATTTTCAAAATCATTAAAATTTATAATTAAAAATGAGTTATAACTAGACAGACGCACAAGGCAGCAAATGGAAATCAGCTGCAGAGCACACACACACACACACACACACACACACACACACACACACACACAATCAGCCTGTCTCCAACACCAGCTGACCAGACATGCTGGCCTGGCAGCTTTCTGCACAGCACCGCTTGAGCAAGCGGGGTTTACAGCTATCCAGTGTCATGGATTGCGTCAGCTCCCTACTACCTGAATGCCCGCGCTTTCCCAAAACCACAGCCTAAAATTAGATTCTGTTGCTCTTATTAAACCAAAGCAGTGAGATGAAGCACAACTTTCCCTTCCGCTCTGCATGCGTGCTGTGCATTTTTCCTTAGACCTTTTGATCAAAGGCATGCTAATAATATTTTCTCAGAGGAAACCAATGGGTCTGACACAAACTGTCAACGAGTCAATAGCTTTCATTATTGAGAAGAGTAACGTCAAATTACTCCAGAATTAGGATGAAATATCAGTCAAATATTCACTACCTTATGAAGAAGATTGGCGTTTATCCTAAATTTACCATATGTGGTATAATAGCTTCACTTGAAACTTCTCCAAATAGAAAGGTTAATTTGAAAATGTGGTGATATAATGTTGCTTGAGGATGTGACATGAAATGCTCATTATCTATGAGTTTAAAAGGTATGCCTCTAAACCCTGCACCAAATGCCATAATATTTTAATACATTCATATGTCAAAACAACCTGCAAAAGCACCTTCCCCCATTAAACTAAACAAGCAACAACCACAAGGCGAAGTTCTATAAAAATAGCAGTAGAAGAGGAAGTGGGGGTTCTTGACAGGATTGTGACAGTGACACTCACTGTGCCTTTTAACCTTCTGCTGCAGATATCACATGAAGTTGGTAGGAAATAAAAGTGAGATGAAGTACAGTGATAGCTTCAGAGAACTGCAGAAACTATCAATGCAAGGGAGGGAGAGAGGGCTCAGGCAGTAAGGGCACCAGGGCTGGAGAGATGCCCGTTGGAAGGGCACTGACTGCTCTCACAGAAGACCTGGGGTCCATCCCTTCAACCACCTGGCAGCTCAGAGCCATCTGTAACTCCTGTTCCAGGGAATCCCATGTCCTCTTTTGACCTCTTTGGGAACTTCAAGTGTGTAGTACATATACAAACATACAGGCAAAATATTCCTACAAATATAATAAAGTGAATAAACCTTTTTTGTAATGTTAAACAGCAGGCTCAAAGGAGTCTATGATAAGAAATTGGGGTATTGGTCCTCCGTCCGTACCCGCTGGAGCCCGTTGGCGCCAACTGACCAGAGTCCACGAATCGTCTGCTCACCTCCCGACCTCCCCGCCCCCAGCCAGTGTTCTGTCCTGTAAAAACACTTACGAATCATGTCTCTACATCCGTTTCTGCTAGAGCCAATCACCTACCATGCCTGGAATGGGGATCGTACCCAGATCGCCCTGAGCCCCAATAATCATGAAGAAGAATGGGAGTCAGTAGACAAAAGCTTGTGAGCTGAAGGAACATAACAGGCACATCATAGGTATTGACTAGGCTCCTAAGAGTGACCATATTGTTGCGTGCGGGGTAGACCGCAACCCCTATGTCTGGAGTCAGAAAGATGGCATCTGGAAGCCTACATGGTGATCCTGAGAATGAACCGTGCAGCCACTTTGTGAAGTGGTTCCCGCTTGAGACCAAGTTTGCTATGGGGAGCAGAGACCGACTCATCTCTATTTGTTACTTGGAGTGTGACCGGTAGATGAGCAAGCACATTAAGACACCAATTCGCTGCTCTATTCAGGAATGTTTCCCCAGTGCCCATATCTTTGAGGCTTTTCCCCACTTTCTCCTCTATAAGTTTCAGTGTCTCTGGTTTTATGTGGAATTCCTTAAACCACTTAGACTTGACCTTAGTACAAGGAGATAAGAATGGATCAATTCCCATTCTTCTACATGATAACCGCCAGTTGTGCCAGCACCATTTGTTGAAAATACGTTTTTCCACTGGATGGTTTTAGCTCCCTTATCAAAGATCAGGTGACCATAGGTTCATTTCTGGGTCTTCAATCCGATTCTGTTGATCTACCTGTCTGTAGCTGTACCAGTACCATGCAGTTTTTATTACAATTGCTCTGTAGTACAGCTTGAGGTCAGGCATGGTGATTCCCCCAGAGGTTCTTTTATTGTTGAGAATAGTTTTTGCTATCCTAGGTTTTTTTGTTATTCCAGATGAATTTGCAAATTGCCCTTTCTAATTCATTGAAGAATTGAGTTGGAATTTTGATGGGGATTGCATTGAATCTGTAGATTGCTTTAGGCAAGATAGCCATTTTTACTATATTGATCCTTCCAATCCATGAGCATGGGAGATTTTTCCATCTTCTGAGATCTTCTTGGATTTCTTTCTTCAGAGACTTGAAGTTCTTATCATACAGATCTTTCACTTCCTTAGTTAGAGTCACACCAAGTTATTTTGTATTATTTGTGACTATTGTGAAGGGTGTTGCTTCTCTAATTTCTTTCTCAGCCCATTTATCCTTTGTGTAGAGAAAGGCCATTGATTTGTTTGAGTTAATTTTATATCCAGCTACTTCACTGAAGCTGTTTATCAGGTTTAGGAGTTCTCTGGTGGAATTTTTAGGGTCACTTATATATACTATATCATTTGCAAATTTTGACTTCTTCCTTTCCAATTTGTATTCCCTTGACCTCCTTTTGTTGTCAAATTGCTCTGGCTAGGACTTCAAGTACTATATTGAATAGGTAGGGAGAAAGTGGACAGCCTTGTGTAGTCCCTGACTTTAGTGGGATTGCTTCCAGCTGTGTGAGGCTATGTCAGTGCCTGGCAAACACAGAAGTGGATGCTCACAGTCAGCTATTGGATGGAACACAGGGTTCCCAATGGAGGAGCTAGAGAAAGTACCCAAGGAGTCTCCAACCCTATAGGTGGAACAATAATATGAACTAACCAGTACCCCCAGAGCTCATGTCTCTAGCTGCATATGTAGCAGAAGATGGCCTAGTTGGCCATCATTGGAAAGAGATGCCCCTTGGTCTTGCAAACTTTATATGCCCCAGTACAGGGGAAGGCCAAGGTCAAGAAGTGGGAGTAGGTGGGTAGGGGAGCAGGACAGGAGATGGGGAGGGTATAGGGGACTTTCGGGATAGCATTTGAAATGTAAATGAAGAAAATATCCAATAGAAAATTGGAAGAAAAAATAAAAATAAAAGCCAATTCACTCCACAGTGGTCAGCTTGGACTGGCATTCCAAAAATGTTTTGTTGGCTATAGGCTCCTGTGACTTCAAATGAAGAGTGTTTCCTGCCTACATCAAAGAGGTGGACGAGAAGCCAGCCAGCGCGCCCTCGGGCAGCAAGATGCCTTTTGGTCAGATGATGTCTGAGTTTGGTGGCAGTGGCACCAGCAGCTGGGTGCATGGGGTCAGCCTCTCTGCCAGTGGGAGCCGCCTGGCCTGGGTCAGCCAGGTCAGCACAGTGTCTGTTGCGGATGCCTCAAAAAGCATGCACATTTCAACTCTGAGAACAGAGTTCTTGCCGCTGCTTCGGGTGTCATTTGTCTAAGAGAACAGCATTGTGGCTGCGGGCCATGACTGCTGCCAGACTCTTTAACTATGATGACCATGGCTGTTTGACCCTTGTGGCCAAATTAGAAGTCCCAAAACAGCATGAGCACAATATGTCTGCTATGGAACGCTTCTGTCACATGGACCACAGGGCCATTATGGAGCTCCGCAACCCAGCCTTGGAAACACTGCACCAAAACGGCATCGCACAAGTGTCTGCTTATAAAGTGGACAAGCAAGATTGTCGCAAGTTTTGCACTACTGGCATTGATGGAGTCGTGATAATTTGGGATTTCAAGACCTTGGAGTCTTCCATCCAGGGTCTCTGGATAATGTAGAGCTGAGCAAGCCTCTGGCATCCAGCATGAGGAACGGGACTGAGCACACTCTGCCATTCACATGCCAGTAAGGATCTCTGGCCAAAGGAAACACTGTCACACTGAAGCAACTAGCATGTGTTCGTGTGGATGTCGTGGGTGAAGTGTGGGATTTAGAGACAGCAGTGGTTCGTTTTGATTTTGCTATCTCATTCCATGTTTGACCAAAGCTTCTTTTTAAGTAGTTTATTATGGAAGATTGTCCTGCTAAACTTAAAGAGGAAAGGAAGTGTGTACATTGTATGCTAAAAAAAAAAAAATTTTTTTAAAAATACCAAGTGTGAAAAAAGAAAAAGAAAGAAATTGGGGTATTGTCCTGTGGTGTGCCTAGACTAGAGTCTTCGAATGCTAACAGACTATATAAAAAAATTTTACAAGACTGTGTAGGGTTGGGCTGGAGAGATGGCTCAATGGTTAAGAGCACTGGCTGCTCTTCCAGAGGTCCTGAGTTCAAATCCCAGCAACCACATGGTGGCTCACAACCATCTGTAATGGGCATCTGATGCCCTCTTCTGGTGTGTCTGAAGACAGCTACAGTGTACTTGGATATAATAATAAATAAATCTTTAAAAAAAAAAAAGAAAAGATCATGTAGGGNAGAGATGGCTCAATGGTTAAGAGCACTGGCTGCTCTTCCAGAGGTCCTGAGTTCAAATCCCAGCAACCACATGGTGGCTCACAACCATCTGTAATGGGCATCTGATGCCCTCTTCTGGTGTGTCTGAAGACAGCTACAGTGTACTTGGATATAATAATAAATAAATCTTTAAAAAAAAAAAAGAAAAGATCATGTAGGGTTTTGTAATAGAAATATACCGCCCCTAAATCGATTTCTTTTGAGAATTTATTTATTTTTGTAATGAACTTGCTTCTTGTCATACATGATAACTTTGTTATTGTCTGTGTGACTGATTGATGACATTTCAGTCCTCAGAGACCTCCTCCCTGAATGGCCAACTGGTGGTACCTGCTTTCTGCTCAAAGACTTCTTGTTCTGGACATGGGGGCAAAGGCTGTACTGCCACCATCAGGAACAGGCAAATCCCTGCATCTCCATCCAAACCCAAATCCCCCGCTCTGCTTACTTAAGCTTCTACCTAGGTGAATGAAGATATACTATCAGCAACAAGGAGCAAAAAAATAATAATAATAATAATAAAACTCTTCAGATTTAAACTTAGATTTAAAATGAAACAGAATTGCATCCTATATAAAAGCAAAGAAAAGGAACATATGAAATTATAGGTTTATAGCCAAATATTTTGCAAAGCCTGGTATTGTCATTATCTGTGGTAATTTGTCTCTATTAGGTACCTAGTCATCCTCATGAAAACAGCCTTCCCTCTCCACAGAAGTCTCATAAACAATATAAGGAAAAATATTCAAAGAACATAATGATGTTTTTAATAAGGATTTCAGCTGGTGTGCCACTATCACATGCCTAAAAGTGCTATGTAAGACCACAAACGCATAACTTCATTGTTTCATTGGCTGAAGTATTTTGGAACCATTGCAAAATTAAAGATTTGATGTTATAAAAGCATCACTCAAAATGACTGAGAAAAATGAAATACTAGGACCTGGGGAGATCTCTGAGTGGTTGAGAATACATATTACTCTTTCAAAGGACATACGTTCGATTCCCAGCACTCATGCTGGGCAGTTCACAAGTACTATAGCTCCAGCTCCAGGTAACCCAATGCCCTTTTCTGACCCCCTCAGGCACCTGTACTCATGCACACATAAGCACACACAAACACATAGTCCTTGGTCTGTGTCTTAGTCAGGGTTTCTATTCCTGCACAAACATCATGACCAAGCAGCAAGTTGGGGAGGAAAGGGTTTATTTGGCTTACACTTCCATACTGCTGTTCATCACCAAAGAAGTCAGGACTGGAACTCAAGCAGGAGCTGATGCAGAAGCCATGGAGGGATGTTCTTTACTGGCTTGCTTCCCCTGGCTTGCTCAGCCTGCTCTCTTATAGAACCCAAGACTGCCAGCCCAGAGATGGTCCCACCCACAAGGGGCCCTTGATCACTAATTGAGAAAATGCCTCACAGCTAGATCTCATGGAGGCATTTCCCCAACTGAAGCTCCTTTCTCTGTGATAACTCCAGCTGTGTCAAGTTGACACAAACCTAGCCAGTACAGTCTGTAATTATCTTTCTGGACCTTAGAAAAGTTCTTTGGGGTGTGTTTCTGTAGTCTGTACTGTGAGAAAATTGTGGGACACAATTAATTTCTGAGATCCTTTCATTCATTTTTTTTCAACTTTTATTAGATATTTTCTTCATTTACATTTCAATGTGTTATCCAGAAAGTTCCCTGATACCTGCCTGGGAAGTGCTCAGTAAAGGTTTGATGGATGGAGAAGCACATATCTGACCTCTCTGGAATGAAGACCACAGGTTTGTCTGCCCACATTGAATGAGTTTTTAATGCCACACGTAGAGAACCCATGGAGGGTGAATAGCTAACATGATTCTCTCACTATTAATAATACAGATGGGAACTTGTGAGGATAATTGCTTGCAACACCTTCTTTATTTCTCCCAAATATTATGAATCCTTGCTGGTATTCAAGAAATACAACACACTAAAGAAGATACAGAGAACTGGGAACAGGCTGGGGAAATCAGACATCACGTCTATTTATCACATAGGGTGTCTCATACGGAGCTTAACTGACGAGCAACAACCAGTTGATCTAATTCTTTTCAGACCCTTTTGTCCTGATGTCTTCCCAGCATGGCACCTTTGCCACCCGGTATCTCCCCAGTGTGACACATCTCTGCAGGTGAGTGCTCAGAATTAAACTTTTCTCTGTTATTTTTCTGCTGCTATAATAAAACATCATGACCATGGCAACTTATACAAGGAGATGTCTATATCTGACTTACAGTTTCAGAGGAATAAGTGTCCATCTCCATCATGTCAGAGAGCACCATGTGGGAATATCCCAGCAGCAGCAGCAGCAGCAGCAGCAACAACAACAACAACAGCAGCAGCTCAGAGCTCACATCACAATCCACAAGCAGTAAGCAGAGAATGTACTTCTGATGAAAGCCGCCCACTCCAAAAACACCTTCTCCAACAAGACCATACCCCTTAATCCTTCCCAAACAGCTCCTTCAACTGGGGACCAAGTACTCAAACATACAAGTCTATAAGTACCGCTAGCATTCAAACCAAGAAAGCAAAATTTCCATATAAAATAATCTTACATTATTAGTTTAAATGATATTACCTATAAAAAGAATGTATTGATGTTCACTACAGGTCCTGGGTCCTGGTTGGCCCCACAACCTTGACAAAACAGTGGGTTTTAGGTTCCATGTAAGACTCTTCCTATAAAAGTACAGTAGAGGGAGAGATAGAGGAAGACACCGATCGTCTCTTCTCATGTTCACACATATGCACACAAGTGTGCACATATATGCACGCACACACACTCACACCAATAAAAATAATAACAATTCTCTTGGTGGTGTATACTCATTGTCCATAGTGAAGGGTTTCATAAAGACTATTTCTTCCCACCCCTCCTTCTCGCTCCGGGACAAAGGATTTTATTTATTATTATATGTAAGTACACTGTAGCTGTCTTCAAACACACCAGAAGAGGGAGTCATATCTCATTACATATGGTTGTGAGCCACCATGTGGTTGCTGGGATTTGAACTCAGGACCTCAGGAAGAGCAGTCAGTGTTCTTAAACACTGAGCCATCTCCCCAGCCCACCTCCCCCCCATTTCTTTTAAGTACCTCAAGAAATTTAATCATTATCATTATCACCATTACCCAGAATTCCCTTTAATCACCCTCTCACCAGTCTCCTCCTTAACCTCCATCTCTCCCTGTTCTTATGCTCTACGCAGTGTGTGTGAGTTTACATATCTAACAAAGCATAGGATACAGAAATGAGAGAAAAGATGAAATATTTGCTTGCTTTTCTGGGCCTGGCACACTTTGCTCGATATAATAACAATCTCAAGTTGCATCTATTTTCTTGGAAACGACATAATTTCATTCTTCTTTACGGACAAACAGAATTCTATTATGTCTATGTATCAGGTTTCCTTTGTCTGTTCCTCTGTGATGAATCCCTAGACTGATTCCACAACTGGACAGTTACAAATACTGCTGCAGTAAACACAGATGCATGGCTATCACTGAGGTCTGTGACTTAGAAGAGGCAGCTCAGTTTCTAGTGTCTTAACAAACATCTACACTGGTTTCCATAGTACCCGAAGGAATACCAGCTTTACAATGAGGATTCCTGTTATAAGGATAGTAAGTTGTTACTAAGTGCTAATGAAAACGCATCACACATGAGCTAACACACATGGTAAACTGCTTGCCTGCGGTGTGCAAGACCTTGGGTCTGACCCTCAGCACAAGAGGAGGAAAGGGAAGAGGAGAAGACAAAGAGAGAATCTAAGTGATCATGTCTGGCTTTCTTATTAACAGTAAAACGCATGCTCGTTGAAGGAAATTCAGGAAAACACAAAATTCTGGAAAGGGAACACTAACCACTTCCTTCCATAAATACGGAAACTGAGAGAGAGAGAGAGTCCTCAGTGTCCTGTATATGCCCACAGTGGTGTCAGCTGAGAACAGACCTGGGATCTCCACATGCATGCATCCCTGTTATGAACCAGTTTTACAACATAAAATCTTCTAACCCTTTCACAGAGTATACACATGTACACTCGTGTCGCTACACTGAGCTGAGATAAACGTTTGATGAAACTATTTTCAAATAAGTAAATAGGTTCAGGCAACATCATAGAAGAGTACTATGAAATGCTGAATTCTGGAGTCACCAGGCTGTCACCCGTTGTGCCCATGCTCACAGTAGTTGGGTCACTAGCACAAGAATGCACAAAACTGAGCCTCGGGAAGGTGTAGGGCAGACAGGCGAGGGGCTATCAAGGCACCATCCAGTGGTGGCTCTTGGGGAAGAGAGAGTCCATTCCTTTAGTGGTGTGACCACCAGTAAGTTGTCTGTGTTCCAGAAAATAATCCCCCACTCAGGTTCACGCAGCAAGCCTAATTAAACTCAATGGGTCATAGAAATATGTAAATAAAACAAGCAAATACTCTTTATTTGTTATTTAATGTAGTGTACCTCTGCCATCTGACATATCTGTCACTACAGGTCAAGCATCTGGCTCAGATGAAGGAAAACTGGAAACCCATACCAGAGGTTTTTCTTCCCGAGTTTGGACGCATCGGCAAGGCTGCTGACACCCAGACCCATTTCAAGTTCATGCTCACTGAAGATTCAAGGTCAGAGATCAATTTCATTTCCTATATGGCTTTCAGTTATTCCAAGAGCGTTTGTATGATGATCTGAGAAGTGAAGGATTAACTGCAGGGATTTTTTTCTTTCAGACATCAATTTGCACATAGCTAACACATATATTACCTAAGCGAGCTCCACTTCCCTTTAAATACAGAACAGGATTCATCTTTTTTTTCTCCCCTAAGATAGATTTAACCTTGTTTTGATTTCAACCCTTATTCCATTGTGTCCGGAAAAAATACAAGGAATGAGAGGGTGGAGAAATGGCTCAATAGTCAAAAGTGCACACTGTTCTTTTAGAGGATTCAAGTTCAGTTCCTGACACCGAAATCAGATGCCTCACACCTGCCTGTAACTGGAGCTGGAGGGGAGCCAATGCCCCTGGCCTCTGCAGGCACCTGAACACATTTTTATATACTACACACACACACACACACACATACACACACACAATTTAGGATAATATAAATCTTTTTTAAAGAATGCATGAAATTAATTCTATTTTATTCAATTTGTTGAGATTTTTCTTGTGTCCCAATATGTTGGTCTATTTTAAAGAGAATCCCATGGGCTGTTGAGTCTTTTGAAAGCTCATCTAGAAATAATAAGGAACTTGTTTTCCAAAACATAATAATAATTTAAAAACCCACCAGTGCCCGTGAGGTTATACATCACAAAATCTTTTTGTTAAGAACAAATCACAGTTAGGAGCTCAGGGAAATGAATTTGAAGATCCACTCACAACGCCACAGGAGTCCATCACAGGCATAACGTCTAAGAGTGCAGCAGATGAAATCTGCAACTCCCTGAAGGAGCCAGCCAAAGGGTCCAAAATGGCTCTCCAGCTCACGGTGCACCGAATTGTTCGGAAACTTTCCACTAGGTGGCGCTCTGGGGCTGCCACAGGGATGAACCTTTCCTGAAGGGTGCCACCTGTGACTGCTTATGGAGGGTTTTATGATTCTGAGCCATGTGGTCCGACCACAGGACATGCCAACAACTGACAATCGCCCTAGTCATTTGCACAGAGAAAGAAAAAAGAAAAATATATTCATAGGTTGCTCAAGCAAGACAACGTGGGGCAGGTTCCAAAGGACTTGCAGGGCAGGTTGAACAATGAGTAGGTGGCTGAGAGCTAACACAAGCCTCCCTTTATCTAAGATCATAGAAACGAGTGCCTCTGCCTGCTTGGTTATTTTTTATTTTCATAGTCATGGGACTAGATTCTAAGCAGAGAAACAGACATCAACAGCTCCAGCCCAGATAAAAACAGCGTTTGTTTCTTAATAGACATCTGTTAGACACCTGATATATCAATATTGGGCACCTTAAGTTTGATTGTGGAAGAATGAACACAGTTCATACTTGGGTCTCTTGCAGTCTACCTGAGAGAGAAAGACATGCGCATGCGTGTGACGCAGTTCTTATTCAACCATGTGTGGAAGAGAAAGCTAACTAGGAGCCATAGTCAGCTATAATCCCAGCCCTCGGG
This sequence comes from Mus minutoides, assembly GCA_902729485.2. NCBI lineage: Eukaryota > Metazoa > Chordata > Mammalia > Rodentia > Muridae > Mus > Mus minutoides. The sequence goes on along the minus strand of LR749971.1, from coordinate 1,077,836 downwards.
AGGCAGAGGCAGGCGGATTTCTGAGTTCGAGGCCAGCCTGGTCTACAAAGTGAGTTCCAGGACAGTCGGGGCTATACAGAGAAACCTTGTCTCAAAAAAAAAAAAAAAAAAAAGAATGGCTTCGCTCCCTGTGACCTACTTCATACTTTTGCCCAGCTGAACCCAGTGCAGTGAGCCAGAGCTCCAGCAGCGTGGGAAAGGGGCGGCACTTCCAGCTCAGCCCAGTTTCCTAATGGACTTCCCTTCTATCAGTCAACCCTTCCCTGTCGGGATCCACTGACTTACTGGTCTAGTTTTCTAAATCAGGAAGACTATTCCAAACAGAGTCACCTCGCTGGCCCTCGTCTTCATCATTTTTAAGTGCAGCATCCTATTTCTTTCCCCCAAAGTCTTGATGATAAGTAGGAATTTATTCTAGAAAGTCACTCTCCTGCTTGATAATTTTCATCTCTTCTGGATGGAGGTCAAACTGTGGCGACAGGGACCCTGGCTTGTGTCCTTTTTGTGAAGTGAATCCCTACAGAGCAGTGAAACTCAACAAACATTTGTTGTCCGTGAAAGGAGTGGGTTATTATGAGCCGTGGCTTGTCTAAACCAGAAGAGACTTGGGACTCAAAGGAACTTGTGAAGTTCATTAAAAGCAAGAGAGCAGTGCCATAGACAGGGGATGAAGCTGTGCATGGTGACAACCACCAGGAGAATGCCTGTCCTCGCTTATGCAGTGGGTGTGTAGTACCTTACATGAGATTTTATTTTTATATATTAGAATATATACAATATACTACTATAACAGAATATTTATAAATTTTTAAGTAAATAAACATAAATATAGAAAAATAAGAACCCATATTATCTTATTTATGGGGTAATGTGGTCAAATCTGGGGCGATCTCTCCAAAACAGAAGAGTTTTCCAAGAGCTCTGAGGCTGGGAAGGTGGGTACCAGCAACTCTGCACATCTGGCATTGTATTAAGCAGGTGAGGCAGTGTTGGGGCCGGGGGGGCAGTTATTTGTTTGTGACATGGTCACACTGTATATCCCTGGATGGCCTGAAACCCACCATGTAGATCAGGCTGGCTTCAAACTCAATAGTTCCTGCCTCTGTCTTCCAAGTGGCATTAAAGTTGGGCACCACCTTGCCTGGCATAGGCAGTGGTTGTTTGTTTGTTTGTTTGTTTGTGCTTTCATTAATTTATCTATTCACTTTATATCCCACTATTTTCCACCCCTCTGCTTCAGGTCTCCTTCTCCCACAACTTCTCCCGCAATTCCCCACTCCCTTTTTCCTCTGAGAAGGGAGAACCACCCCCACCCCCATCACTCCACCCTGGCACATCAAGTCTCTGCAAGACTAGGCACATCTTCTCCCACTGAGAGACCAGAAAAGGCAGCCCAGTTAGGGGAATGGGATCTACAAACAGGCAACAAATTCAGGCAGTTCCCGCTCCAGTTATTGGGGGACCCACATGAAAACCAAGCTGCACCTCTACTACAAATGTTTAGACGGTGGTTTTAAGCCCCCCAAAGCCTGTAAAGACTGGTGACTCACCCCTTTCTTGAGAGAATGCCCATACTTAATTAAATGATCTTTTAAAGCTTTTTTTCTTTGAGAAGTTAAGGTAAAAATATTCTAAATATAAAAATAGCCATCCAGAGTTAATACATGTTAACATCTTGTCAGATTTAAGGCTGTTTATAAAGAAACAGAAGATGACTAATAAATATGGAGACTGCATGTGACCAACTCCAACTCAATCTATTAATAACCTTCTCTGAATAGCACATACACACACAACACATTACCTTTACACTCACGTTTTCAAGAGTTATTTTTGTTCACAAATCTACATCTAGTTAATTCTACTTCATACCATTATAGTGTTGTTGCACTGTACAAACGATTCTCTTAGGTATGGTTCTAGGGATGAACATTTGGGGTGTTTTAAATTCCTGGCTGTTACCAGTGAGTTCAAGATAAAATCCCTTTTCTCAGGTTTAAGGAAAATTTATGTATGTTCTCTCAAGATGTTTGATAACAAAGGAATCAAATACAACAGAATAATGTGTGAGTATCTGCTAATATGTGCATTATATAGTATTCTACCTTTTGATACATATATTACATTATTTTAATGGAAATATGAATATAAATAGGAAGAAAAGACAAAGTATCTTTACTTAGGGATTATATGTTTATACATATAAGCAATGTTAAATACTCCACAGAAACTTCTAGAACAAAGCAGCAGATACAAAGTATCTTTACTTAGGGATTATATGTTTATACATATAAGCAATGTTAAATACTCCACAGAAACTTCTAGAACAAAGCAGCAGATACAAAGTATCCTTACTTAGAGACTATATAATTATACATATAAGCAGTGTTATATACTCCATAGACACTCCAAGAACAAAGCAGCAAGATACAAAATTACACACATGTCTGGAGCTAAGTAGCAAGAAGACTCTCAGAGCCTCTGATAAAAGGATAAAGGGAACTTTAGTTCTGCGTCCTCATCCAGGAATGGACTTGGCAAGGTCAGTCTAGGGCTGGAGCCAGTGCCCCCTTGGAAAAGTCAAGGTAACAGCTTCTGGGGACACAGCTCTTCTCCCTGAGCTGTGGTTATCGGCCCTTCAACAGCTGTGTTTGAAGTAGACTGTGTTCTCTTTGACAACATTGTCTGGCTTAGCTCTCTGCTGCCTGCCAGGAACCAGTCCCAGTGGGGTCCCAGATACTGGGGTAGGACAAAGCATCAGAGGTTGATGATCTCTGGCCTTGTTAACTCTCTCTGACTATTCTGTGGCTAAAAGCTGCTGGTTTCTGGCAACTAACTCCTGCTTGTAGCAGCAGGGGATTAAGAAACAAACTTAGTTAATAGGGATATTTTCTCCCCAGATCAAAGGCCCCTCCTGGCCAGGGTGAGAGGCTTGAAGTCCATTAACTCTTTGTGAGCCAGAGAGAAAAGATGAGGAAGAAGGAGAATCCAAGCACACACAGAGAGACACACACAGAGACACACACAGACACACACACTTTGGCCAGGCCTGACTGACCAAGCCCGCTCAGTCAGTCAACAGGTTCTCCAGCACGGGAGTGAGGATTAAAAAGAAAAAAGACAGTTAGACAGCATTGTAGCGTGACCCCAGTCAATTCTGAGACTAAAGGCAAATTTTTATTTTCCAACCCACTTTTTATACCACTTTAATTACATGCAAGTATTTTGAGCAAGCAGTACAATAAGGAACAAAGCAGCAGTAGGATAAGGAGCTACTAACAAAGCAGCCAGGGACTTCCTGGGATCACTCCTGATAGTTGTTACAAACAGCTTATCATAATGACCGAAACACTTGAGCCCACTTCCTTATCCAAGCCCAAAAATCTTGTCTGAGTCCAAGTTCCACCCTAAGACTAAAACTCCTGCCTTATCCTACTTCCCTATCACAGCCTAAAGTTAGATTCTTGCCTTATCTTGCCCTAATGTCAGATTTCTGTCTGAAGCCCACTTCTTTGTCCTTAGCCATTGTCAGATTCCTGCCAAGCAATACCCCAAAAGGCTTTCTACACCTGAATACCTGTCTCAACAATTCCACAAGTGCTCATGCATACATACACATATACCTACACACATATGTATGCATATACATATAAAAACTAGACATATGTATATATATATATATATATATATATATATATATATATATATATATATTTGGTGGGTGGGACTAAGCCCCAAAATGCCACACTTTATTTCTTTATTTCTTCTCTCTGCCCTTCTTATACCTTTTTAGACAAATGGTATTTATAAAATTATCTCATAGATAAAAATGTTACACAATAGAGGAATTCCAGAAGGATGTTGACAGTAACTTCAAAGCAGTGTTTCATTCTATAAGCTCATTACAAGTGCAGAGCAACAGTTTCACATGGCCTTGCTTTATCATACTGCACACCCGTGGCTTCATCCTTGGACCTGAATGTTTTTCCTTGATCACAAATTTGTTCCAAGCCTGCTTTCTTACCCTAGTGCAATTGGTCCATGACATCTGAAGGGTTTTCAAGCTATATTTGCAGCTTTATACTATAGGTGACTTGAAATTACTTGTATAAATTTAGGAATTCTATAAAAGCATTATTGGAAATTATGAGATCATCAATTCATTTGTACAGCATTACTATATGAAAATACAACTTCATATTTGCCTGGCAAGAAATCTGCCCAATCGGGCAAGTTAATGCCCAGATGTCACTAGTCTCTGTAATAGTGACGCGAAAGGCATATCAGCAGCAAGAAGTCATCTTGGGATGAAGTCTCTTGGGACCTCGCCTCTCAGAGCTCATCCATTGCAGACCATGCAAAATGGCGGGCCATCTCCAGGAAGCTCATGTGCTTGCCTTAGCCTTTCCTAGATGGGTTCTGACAAAGTAGTATATATGATGTTGTGCTTCTTAATAAGCTGCTTGGTATAAGTCATCAGCTACACATGACAACTTAGCCCCAGCTACTGCTTTTGTCTTCTTCGTCTCGCATCTCTCTTTAGTTCTCATCCTTGGTCCTCCTACTTAACATCCTGACATTCAGGACTCTTATTCCTGATGGTTTGAGACACACAAGAAGACCAGAAGCCTTCATATTACCAATGACGAACATACCGAGAGAGAAACCATAGAATCAATCTCATCCACAATTGTCTCGGAAAGATACCTCGAAATGAACTTATACAAGAGAAGCAAAAGGTATCAGGAGGATCCTAGAAGATGGAAATGTTTCCTGTGCACATGGATCTGAAGACTGCTTTGAAAGTGGACCTCCTACCAAAGCCATCTTGACGTTTATAGGAATCCTCATCAGATGTCAATGCCATTCTCCACAGCAACTGAAAAAAAAAATCTTAAATTTTGTATGGAACCACAGAAGATACTGAGTAGTGCAAGCAGTTCTGACCATAAAGAATAACCATGAAGGTAAGTCCATTCTCGGCCTCGCCTATAGCACAGGGCCACAGTAACAGAAATAGGATGTTTGCACAAAACCTGTCATGCAAGCAATGAAATAGAATAGAACAGAGGACCCAGATATAAACCATGCAACTACATCTACATGAATGTTTGTCAAGATACCAAAAATATATCACCAGCAGATGATTCTGAGGGAATGTATATAACCACATGTTGAATAATGAAACTATATATATATATATATATATATATATATATATATATATATATATGTCTCATCTTTTCCACACGACAAATCCAAGTGGACCCAAAACCTTAATGTAAGATCCCAAACTCTGAAACTATTAAAAGGGAAATTAGGGAAAAGATGGGAAGATTCAGGCATAGACAGAAACCTTCTCTTAGGACTCCAGTTGCTCAGGAAATAGGGTAACAATTCACAAACAGGACTTGATGAAACTGAAATTTTCTGTGCAGCAAAAGAAACAGTTAGTTGAACGAAGAGACAGTCTACAGCATGGAAGAAAGTCTCTGCTAGCTGCTAGCCTCATATCTGACAGAGGATTACTATCTAGATAGAATAGACAACTCAGAATCACACTGAGATTCCACACTCCTCTGCTGGTCAGAATGCAGTTGTCAATAAAAATAAATGACATAAGTTAATGAGTAAGGAGATAAGAGGCAATCTTCACACACTGCTTGTGAGAACAAAATCTAGGTCAGTCACTACGGAAGCCGACATGGAGATTTCTCAAATAACACAACATAGATCTAGCATATGACCAGGCTGTACCATTTCTGGCTATTTACCCAAAGGACTTAAATGCTGACACATTTTAACAGATACTTGCATATGGTAGAAGATAGTAGCTTTGATATTCCCAAACAAGCTTACCAAGAAAGAAATGGGATAGGCAAAGAAGATGAAACTAGAAGATGGAATGGCCTCTCATGTTTACGGATTACAAAAGTTAATATTGTGGAAAAATAGCTACAGAACTTTAACCAGTCTAGAGTCAATGCAGTCTCCATCAAAGTGCCAATGACATTCTTCATAGAAGCAGAAAACAAACCCTACAATTCAAACACCCTGAAAAGCCAAAGCAATCCTTAGCAGAAGGTGGGTGCTAGAGATATCTAGCAATATCTGACCTCAAATTATACTATAAAGCCTTAACAACAAAACAGCCACTATGTAATAAGTGGAATAGGATAGAAGATGTGGAAATAAATGTTCACAGTTATAGTGACCTAATTTTGATAGCACTATTAAAAACCTAATTGTAGTAAAACAACCTCCTTTACATATGATGCTAGGAAAACTATGTTTACATATATAGAAAAACAAAAGTAGAGCGCGCTCTCTCTCTCGCTCTGTGTGTGTGTGTGTGTGTGTGTGCAAATTACCAACTCAACAAGTCCAAAAACCTTAATCTAAAACGAGAAGTTTTGAAACTGTTAGAGAAAGCATAGATAAAACATTTCAGCTACAGGCAGAGGAAGGCATTTCCCAAAAAAGAATTGCAATAGTACTGGAAAGTTCTGTGAAGAATTGACAAACATGCCTGGTGGTACATGTCTTTAACCCCAGCTCTCAGTGGGCAGAGGCAGGTGGATGTCTATGAGTTCCAAGCCATGATCATCTACATAATGAGGTACAGGCCAAGCAGAGCTACACAGTTAGACCCTGTAACCAAAAGAAAGAGAGAGGGAGAGAGGGAGAGAGAGAGAGAGAGAGAGAGAGAGAGAGAGAGAGAGAGAGAGAGAGAAAGGAAGGAAGGAAGGAAGGAAGGAAGGAAGGAAGGGAAGGGAAGGGAAGGGAAGGAAAGGAAAGGAAAGGAAAGGAAAGGAAAGGAAAGGAAAGGAAAGGAAAGGAAAGGAAAGGAAAGGAAAGGAAAGGAAAGGAAAGGAAAGGAAAGGAAAGGAAAGGGCAAAAGGAAAGGAAAGGAAAGGGCAAAAGGAAAGGGAAGGCAAAGAAAGGATTGACAAGCAGGATTACATGAAATTGAAAACTACTGTATAGCAAAGAAAACAATCACCAGAGAGGAGAGACAGAAGCACAGAATGATGTATGTGTGGGGGTGGGGAATGGGGGTGGTATATGTTTGTGGCATAAGTAGTGTGTATATGTGAATGTGTACATGTATGTTTGGGGGGTGTTTGTGTATGCATATGTGGTGTGTGTGTGTGTGTGTGCGTGATAAACCTGGAAAAGAGACCATGAGAGGGAAAGAAAAGATCTTAAGGGAAGGGGGAAAAGAAAAGCTAATAAGATAACAAGTGTTAGTTAGGGTTTCTACTGCTGTGATAAGCACATGAGCAAACATAACTTGGGAAGGGTTGCGTTATTTCAGCTCCCAGGTCACACTTTTTCACTGAGGAAAGTCAGGGCAGGAACTCAGGGCAGGAGCCTGGAGTCAGGAACTGAAGCAGGGACCATGAAGGGATGACGCTCACTAACTAGCCTGCTGACTCTGCGGCCGCCTTAAACACCTCAGGACCACATGCCTGAGGTAGCTCCATCCACAGTAAGCTGGCTCCTCCAACCCCAACCATTAATCAAGAAAAAGCTAGGCAGACTTGCCTACAGGCCCAGCTAATGTTGACACTATCTCGGTGGAGTTCTTCCTCCAAACACGTCTAGGTTTGTCTCAAGTGGGGGAAAGAATCCAGTACATGTGACATGAAATCAGAAGGTACGTTGATTGTCTGTCCGAAGGAGGGTAAGGAACTAGATAAAGGTGGGCAGGTGGCACTGGAGAGAGAAGTGAGGCACAGGACAAAAGGAACAATGTATAATGACAGGTCTGTATGGACATGGCAATGGAACTCGTTACTTTGTATGCTAACCTGCAACATTGTTTCTAATTGCCTAATCCATCACAGATACTCAGCAAGCGTTTGACTAATGAGTGGGTAGGTGAATGTGGAAACACAGGACACAATAAAGGAATGCGCTTCACCAAAATGGCAAAGGTTGAAACTCAATGACAAGCCAAGGTTTTTCAGATCGGGGTAAATTAAAATAAAGCAAAGGAGCAAAATAAATTGTATAAAAGTAAATTCAGGTCAAAGAAAAATAAACAAGGTAAAAGGCATCAATCCACAATAGAGACATATAATTGGCCCCTGAGTACTAAATAAAGGCAGTTTCAAAACACTAGAAGCTATAATGTGTATATTATATATTATAAAATATTTTATATTACATATATTACAATAATATAAGGAATATAATATGTTATGATTTATAATTTTATTTATTATTTATTAATTTCTGATTTATAAAAATACATATAAATTAGGAATATAATGTTATATATGTATATATGCATATTGTATATATTGTATGTTATAATGTATCATGGGTTATATATTATAACATACTATATTCCTAAATATAGCCTGTCCAATATGTATAATAATACTACATATATGTTTTCAGGGCTGAGTCTTTGGCACTGGTGTGTTCTTCCCCGGGGAAAGCAATGTCCTGCATTCCCAGCATTCCCTGGTTACCTGTAGTTACCTGTAGTTCTCTATGTAGGGTTAAGTCTGTGTAGGGTTGTGTGGGCTTTTCCCTGTCCACTTTGGTGGGTCCATTGGTGTCCTCCTTATTCAGCTCACATTGGGGCAGTCGTGTTGATGAGACTTTATGATTGAGCTTCTGACATTACAAGGAGACACAGTCTCACAGCAACTCCCTGATCTTCTGGCTCGGACCATCTTTCTGCCCCCTTCTTTAATGATCCCTGAGCCTTAGGTGCAGGAGTGTTTTGCAGATGTACTCATGGGGACTGAGCTCCACAACTCTGCATTTTGATTGGTTGTGGTTTTATATCATTATCTCCATCCATTACAAAGAGAAGTTTCCTTAATTTGGTTGAAGATTCCACTTACCTGAAAATACAGACAAATGTTTGTAGACTGTTGTTAGAGGTTGTACTGGTTGTACTGGCTCAGTAAATGAGTGATTATAGATGCTTCTCTAATAACCATGAGTTCATCAGCACTGAAGAACTTCTTTAAATATGTCAGGGTAACACTTAGAGAAGATATGCCCTCTTGTCTTCTGACCACAGGAAACCACACCGGTGTTCTGACCTCTGACCACAGTTCAACTAAGCTAAACAGCAAATTTTAAGATCAATTTACAGAAGTCTTTTCAGTAACAGACAATAAGAATTCAAGAACAACACTTTAGATCAAAATTAGACTAACATTATAAATTAAATAATTACTTCTTGATAAAAATAAATTTGTAATTCATGAACCTCCAGTTAACCTAATGGATGAAAATGGGAAGTCATGGGACTAGAGAGACGTCTCGGTGGTTAAGAGCACTGTCTGCTCTTCCAGAGGACCTGAGTTCAATTCCCAGCAGCCACATGGTGGCTCACAACCATCTGTAATGGGATCTGAAGCCCTCTTCTGGTGTGTCTGAAGACAGCAACAATGTATTCATATAAATAAAATAAATCTTTAAAAAAAAAAAAAAAAGAAAATGGGAAGTCACAGACAAATCATAATGGGGACAAAACCATAACTATTATAAAAGCTAAAGGAAGAATAATAGATGGTTGTAGGGGCTATTTATAACTCTATGTCCCCAGATTTTAATCTTAAAATAAACAACCTTGTCCAAAAACATAAAATTCATAAGATTGACTTATAAACAAAAAATCAGAGTAGATCACTAGCTATCACTTACCAAGAAATAAAAAATTATCAAATACTTATCTTAACTATAAAAGGTTTTGCAGGATTTTTTTCATCTTTTCCTATAAAATTTCAAGAAAAACAATCTAATCTGTGTGCTATGGGAGGTGATTGGGGGACAGAGGATTAAGTTGGCTTTGGATTTTTCCAAGTGACTTCACTATTCAGCATCATTCTTTTTCTCTGAGCCTACTAATCAGAGTCATGGGGTTAATAAAAAGCTCGGGAATAAAGCATTGCTGTGGCACTGTGGGAGAGTCCTTAGACTCAACTGTTGAGCCCATTTTGCTCATCCAACTGCAGAAGAGAAGATTAAATAGCTAACCGAAGAGGGTTCTCAAGAATAGTTTATGAGGAAAGCTTATGTTTTGCTATCCAGTATTATTAGCTTCATTGTTGAACGTTGTACATCTTTGTTATGCCAGTATCGTACTTTTCTTTTTGTTGTTGTTGTTGTTGTTGCTTGTTTGTTTCTTTGTTTTTCGAGACAGGGTTTCTCTGTGTAGCCCTGGCTGTTCTGGAACTCACTTTGTAGACCAGGCTGGCCTCGAACTCAGAAATCCGCCTGCCTCTGCCTCCCGAGTCCTAAGATTAAAGGCGTGTGCCACCACACCCGGCTAGTATCGCACTTTTCAATCTGAAACTCCAGCTTGTCTTGTGTTGTCTCTTGCCCATTGATAGCAGGTAGTCTCCAGGAATCTGCTGGATGGGCTATCCTCAGTCTAAAATGCCAGAGAAAAGGGCTATTGAAACTTTGTTCACAGGAGTTACACAATTGGAAACATTAGCCATGATTTTGCTACAGTTTGAGCAGGCTTCCTCCCTAGTTCATCTGTCGAAGCTGAGTGGCTATTGTGATTGGATTGGGAGGACAGGATGTTGTGTTGGTTTGGATATCTTTGGACCATGGGAAGTGACACTATTAGGAGGTGTGGCCTTATTAGAATAGATGTGGCCTTGTTGGAGGAAGCGTGTCACCATGTAGGTGGACTTTGAGATCTCCTAGTTCTTAAGCTCTGCCCAGTGTAGAAGAGACCCTCCTCCTGGCTGCCTGCAGAAGACAGTCTCCTCCTGGCTGCCTTAGGATCAAGATGAAGAACTCGCAGCTGCTCTTCCAGCACCATGTCTGCCTGGATGCTGCCATGCTTCCCCACATGATGATAATGGACCGAACCTCTGAAAGTAGAAGCCAGCCTCAGTTAAGTGTTTCCATAATCAGAGTTGCCTTGGTCATGATGTCTCTTTATAGCAATGAAACCTTAACAAAGACAGATGTTTAGCAGGTGATAAGAACAATGGCAGGGAGATCTTTACTTCTTGCATGGTGTGATGACGTCTGACCTTATATGACAATGTCATTCACCAAGAGCAAACCCCCAACCAGACAGATGCTGCAGTCTTCATCTTAGCTTCCCCAGCCTCCAGAATAAGAACCTTAAGTTTCTGTTGTTTATAATCATCCCTTACAAGGCATTTTGTTTTGGCAGCACAAATGGAATGATGTATTATCACAAAAATCCCATCACATTCTGATGACCACACTTTAAAAGTTATACAAACTGCTGAAAAGACGTAGGTTAGTTCATCGCAAATGATGCTAAGTTAATACCATGAACTTTTCAGTTAACTTTCATATTATTTGTGCTTTCCCCTCAATTAAATAATTGCATCAGAAGGAACAAAATCCTCCTCTCCCCCCTTTCATATTAAGCAGCTGGCAACAAGCCCTTCTGCTTCTAGATTAAAATTGTGGTTTCTTCCTGTGTCCTTCCTATGACATTTTGCATATTTCTCATTATTTGCACATTATTAGGTTTACACAGCATTTGCCTGTTACAGTCCATTCTTGGCTATGTTTTCATTTGCTGTTTGTGTCCAAGTTAAATAAAACCAGTTGGAGGGGGCAGGGAGGTTCTCTTAAATAGAAACATTGTAATTGCAAGGCTGATTCTATGGAAAGGCAGGAAATTTGGAAGTGTCAGACTTAACTTGAATAAAGGTTGGCACTTATTTAATGGGTTTAGAAACAATTACTGATTAGATTCTTTGTGTGGAAATAACAACTGACAAGTCCCAGGATGTTTCTAAAACTTACAAGGGCACAAAGCCCTTCTCCAAAGCTTTGTAAGCAGTAACAATTGCTGAAATGAGGAGAGTCTCTGACCTGTCCAGCTGTCTGAGAGTTGTCCAGAAAGCTCCATAGATTCTATTTCATTAGCTGTCACCCAGGCTAAAATGGACTTTTGGATAGTGCAGATATCTTTAAGTCACACATGATCCTCCAGCTCCTCATCCATACTCTTGTAAATAACCTCAATAAACACATTGGTTCACCAAGTTGGACCTTGGTGGAAGCGTTACTTTGGTCTGACATTGGTTCTCCATCTGGCTGAGTAGCTACTAGTTCATGTCCCCACCAGAAAGGTCATAAAAATGCAGAGTACCATCTTGTCAGCTTAGGGCTTGGGAGGTTATTCTTTTTCATAAGAAAATTTAAAAAAAAAATAACACCAGAATTTTTATTGTGACCAAGAAGAAAAAAGAAAAAAAAAAAAAAAGCACAAGGGAGTAATGTTTGATCCTCTTCCTTTGCCTGACCAGTGTCTTGGTGAAGCTGTCCAGTGTGTAAAAGTTCTGGAAGATGGAAGTCCAAGAACTGGACACTTCCCCAAGAGTGAGCAGCAATACCATTCTGTTGTCTGCACATGTCGGCTACAGCACAAAGACTCATTCAGTAGCTAAGACACTTCCCCTCTCTTGTCAGGAAGGATAGGAGGGATGGGTGAAGGGAGGCGGGAGGGAAAACAACTATCCTTGACCTGTTTTTTTTCTTCTTTTTTCCCAATTTTTATTAAATATTTTCTTCATTTACATTTCAAATGCTATCCCGAAAGTCCCCTATACCCTCCACCCTCCCCCGCCCTGCTCCCCTAGCCACCCACTCCCACATCTTTGCCCTGGCGTTCCCCTGTACTGGGGCATATAAAGATTGCAAGACCAAGGGGCCTCTCTTCCCAATGATGGCCAACTAGGCCATCTTCTGCTACATATGCATCTAGAGACACGAGCTCTGGGGGTACTGGTTAGTTCATATTAAAATTGTACATAAATCCCCAGCTCTCCACTTCCTCTGCTCAGTAGTGGAACCCAACCTCTCTCCACGGGTCAGCCTGTCATCTGTCCCCTGGGAATGGAAGCCCAATCTTTATTTGACTCTGGCAGCATCTACTTCAGAATGCTGCTGCTCTCTGGTTGGCCTCCATGCTAGGAGAATATAGCCAACGCTTTCCTTCCTCCTTCCAATCCTTGCTCCTTCCAGAGAACCCTGACTTCCTCCCCAGCCCCTCAGTTCAGAGCAGCACCGCAGCCTCTTTCTCACTAGGGAGAAGTTGTCACAATGTTAATCTTAAGAGTAACAAGCTTACCCACTCCTAGCTGCTCTGGAAGGGGAACTGGGAGAGGGTGCAGTTTGCACAGCCTCCTTTAAATATGCTGTAATTATCCTGGTAATTAGCTCGATTTGCCCATTTTATGCCTGCCGGCTGGGATGTAACTGAAGCCCCACGGAGGGAGCTGCACTCCAGCATGAGGGTGCTCTGGTTCGTATTTCAAGCTATTTGTTCTTCTCTGTCCAGAGGAAAATCTGGCCGAAAAGAGATGGCAAGGAATAGGAGAAGTCATGGATGAGAAAATAGGTATCGGAAAGGGCAAAATTGGAACACAAGAGCAAAACAGCCACTCTCTTTATTTTGTTAAACGGGAAAAGAGCAGAGAACAGAGCCAGGCCTTAGCAAACCATCCCAGAGTCTGGCCCAGAGCCTGGCTCATTGCATTCAATAGATGTCAGCATTCAATAGATGTCAACTAGTAACACTACCGGCTCCTAGTGAGGAAAGAAGCCATTGAAATGCCCCCCAAGCAGCCGCTGGTCAAGTGGAAGTTTGTTGTTGTTGTTGTTTTGTTTTGTTTTGTTTTGTTTTCCCTTGTTCCGGTCAACCCCGCTCGCTCCGCTTGACCCAAGCCAGCCCCACTCGCTCTGGCCGTCCCCGCTGTCTCCGGACAGACCTGCTCGCTCCGGTTGGCCCCGCTTGATCCGGTTGGTCTCTCTAGTCCAAGGATTCGTTTATTATTATTCTTCATAAGTACGCTGTAGCTGACTTCAGATGCACCAGAGGAGGGCGTCAGAACTCATTACGGGTGGTTGTAAGCCACCATGTGGTTGCTGGGATTTGAACTCATCACCTTCGGAAGAGCAGTCGGGTGCTCTTACCCGCTGAGCCATCTCACCAGCCCCAAGTGGAAGTTTAAGGTAGATAATTTGGAGCACAGTGCTGGACTGAGCAAGCAGGTGACTGAAACGGACATGTAAACACCGAGTGTCTCTCTCGTCGTGATTATCACATGTACTCCCTACCCCATAAAGCAGGAGTGTGAAGCAAGGGCAGCCCGAATCCCCTCTCCTATCTGCACACTTCTGGAGATTAAAGAAGGAAATTGGCAAGGTCGGAGCTGTGCCAGGCTCCAAGCCAAGCACGTTAATGCATTGAGTCGTTTACTGACCACGGCGTAAATGAAGAAATTGACTCAGAGAAAGTAAGCCCCCAAGCGCCGTCCGTCTGTCCGTCTGCCAGGGAGGGCTGAGATTCAAACTCAGACCCGCCTTGCTGTTCAGCTCCTTACATGTGTCACCAGGCAAAAGGAAGGAGGGAAATGCTCCATCTCCAGTAATTAAGTCCATGCCAAGAAGAGAGCATCGCACATAATACAGTGCGACCGTACAAACAATCCCACCTCACCCCACTCTTTCCTGGAGTTTCTCTGGTGTCATAGATACATGGGGACTTCCGGGACACCAACAACTTATGGATATAACTTTTTGTTCACCTCTGTTTTGGCAAGGGAGCAGGTTTTTAAAAGCCTCCTATTTCTCCCCCTCTGAATTTGAGGTCCTCTATTATTTTCTGCTGTCAAAACTCAGACAAACTCTATTATTTTATTAGGTCACTGGCTATGATTTATATGTCTCCTAGGTGGGGTGGCTGCAGAAGGGGAGAATGATAGGATGTATCGGGTCCAGCGCGGATTGAGCTCGCCCATTAAAGCTCGCCTGTGTGTCCTGTATTTGACAGGTACTAATGCGGCTTCTGCCTCCTGCAGAGCCCAGTGCGTGCCCTGGAGAGGGAGCTCCGGGCACAGCACCACAGCAGCAGTTACATGTCCACACATGCCAATCATTTTCATATCTGGGGCACAGAATGCTGTAACAACTCCCTTGTTGACCACCTTCCGAGATACCACCTAAGAAACTCAAATGACCAGCACAATCCTGAACTGTCCCCTTAAACAATCAGAGTAGCCTAGCTCCCCCAACACTCATGTTCACCCCGTTTCTAGGCAGGCCAGGATTACCTCTTACTAATCTCCCACTACGCTGCGGCACCTGCTTCTCCTCATCAACCTTCATTACATTGTAACCAATGAGGCCAGTGAGGTCTACACTTTGACCACTTGCTCTCCAGAACAGCTGTCTCCAGCTACTCCGTGGACAAAGGTGGATGTTAAGAAACAGAATAATCTCTTTGTATTCATGGGGGCGAGGGACATCACGTTGTAAGAACAAGCAACCGAGAAACAGCAGGTTTTACAAAACATGACTGATCTCCATCCCTATCAAGTTGTAGCTCATGCTGCAGATTAGCATGTTGCGTTCACTTTAAGATCCGATGAAGCCGGTAAGCATGAAGCAGGGCAAAACAGAAGCTCGTTCTTAGAAAACCTTCCTTATTTTATCAACAGGGCAAGTTGTATGGCCTCTCCAGATAGCAATGCATGGAAGGAGATGTCTTCATCCAACATTCAATCACCTATAAAAGGAAAGTGTAAATAATACAATCTGCGAGGGTCCCGCATGGCACTAACTCCCTATTCACCATTGCCACCACAGGAGCTGACTCCAAGTGCCGTATGAACCTGCAGTGGTCACTAAAACTCTCACCCGCATCTTTGTTAACCATTCTTTAATTGTGTCCTCAAATCACCCCACTCAAGAATGCTGTCTAATATCACCCTGTCCAATACACACATGAAGTACAATAGATTAAATACAGTATATGGTAAGTTAGATGTTGCGAGGCCTGTTGAGAAACACACATCAGGAAAAGCAGATAATGAATCTGGGTCCAGGCAAAAGGATGTGTTCTCAGTTAGGGGGTGGGCTTTAAGGTCCTATGTCCAAGCTCCAACCAGTGTGAAAGACAGAGACTCCTCCTGGCTGTCTGCAGAAGATAGTCCTCTCCTGGCTGCTGTAGGATCAAGATGTAGAACTCTTGGCTCCTCCTGCACCATGCCTGCCTGGATGCTGCCATGCTCCTCACCGTTGATGATAATGGACTGAACCTCTGAAACTGTAAGCCAGCCCCAATTAAATGCTGTCCTTTATAAGAGTTACCTTGGTAATGGTGTCTGTTCACAGGCATGGAACCCAAACTGAGACAGTAGGGGAGAGTGTCATGGTTTAAATATGAGATGTTCCATGGAGCTCACATATTCAATCTCCAATTGGTAACCGTATTTGAGAAAGCCCTGAAGACTTTAATGTCAGATCTCACTGGAGGAAATAGAGCATAGGGCACATCTTGACCCTGGCCCCATTTGGACCATTTCTCCATGTTTCGTGTCTATTGTGAGATGAATAACCTCTGTCACATGCTCCAGCTATGTCCACAATGCTCTACCTCATCAAAGACCCAAAAAATAATGCAGCTTGTATGTGCGGACTGAATCCTCTGAAACATGCGCTTAAATAAGTCCTTTCTTTCTGAAGTTGTTCTGTTGGGTACTTGGGTCACAGTGAAGCCAAAGTTTACTAAAGCAGAAGTCTCCGTCAGTAAACATAAAAACTCACAAGCTGCATTTCTCTAAACAACTTTCCATCAATAGAAGAGTTCACAAGGACCCCCCCCCCCAATACAAAGCCTGGAAGAGAAGGGCATCACAGGCTGAGGCAGAGGCTTCCCCCAAGATCTGGCTTTCTCCATCACAATGCAGGTCCCTCCTGCTTGTCTTCTGACACACTTCAAGTTCCCTGGAGCTTTGAAATTCAAGGATCCTAGGGAGATGCAAAAGTTTAAGTCCCTAATCTCCAAATTTTATGTCACACCATCCCATACAAGCTTAATGTTCTGAGCGGGACTGCTCTTGCCATGATGGGCTGACAGGCCCTCCTCTCTTAGTCACTGATGGAAAGAGATGGGGCCTCACATATATTTATCTTTCCATCTTCACTTCTAAAACCTACAGGAACTTTTTCCTCTGAATTTCTTTCACTGACTTCTACATAAAGACTGACATGATAAATTTCCTCAGACCTCAGGATGGGGAAAGTATCTCTCTCCTGATGAATAGAGATGTGTCCTCCTACTGGAGGGTGAGGGGCAGAGTGCTCTGTCATGTTTCCCTCTTGGGATGAGGTAGTAGGACACTCAGAGTTGGGTATGATGCTAACTTGCTATGACTCTCCTCAAACGTTTTCTTAATGTCCTTCTCTTCTCCTGGGTCTCTTCTGTGGTTTTTATTTTATCTGTTTTTGTTGTTGTAGCGTTTATTATTTGACTCCACTGTGAACATAGGTATAAACATGTATGACATAAACATGTATGATAATATGACCTAAATATTTTCTCTTGATTTACTTGACTGCTTTCTCTAGCTGTAGTGACAGTATCAAAGTAACCTATCAAAATAGATATGCCATGCCAATTCATCATTTGACATCTCTTTGGTAAGTAAATTTAACAGATTAAGTGATGTTTATTTCCCATTCAAAAAAAAAAATAATACTCTAGATAATTGGTTACTGCCCAGATCTCTCAGTTCAGAGGATCCAAAGGTGAGTATGACAAAGAGTTGTCCTCGAGAAATTTACCACCTAGAGTTGAGGAGATTTTACTCGTTTGCACTTTTCTTTCAGAACTCGCATTTACTTACAGTTAAAAACCAGCTTGCAAAAGAATTCGGAGAGCAAGCTAGCTTCTCACTTAGTTCTATTATCCCACAACGGTAGATACGCCCACAAAGGAAATCAATTCCGAGCATCCCACAAGTATAGACTGTCTCCAAGATGGAGGTGTGCTTTTAAAATTGCTTCTACTGACAAGCCACCGGGTTTGTGGTGGTTCTCCTTTGATCTATCCTACCCCTGTCAGCATCAAATAACTTTTAAGTGCCTGGAATCAATATTTGGCTGAGAGAGGCTGAAGTTTATTCACCCAACGAGTCAAGCCACTCTTAAATATCAATCATAATTCCCAGCAAGTGTCGGCGCTTTCCAAGCCCGATGCACAGCTTTACGGCATCGGCCGTGCCGCAAACGTCTGTGCCGGCGTCTTAATACTTCCGGATTATAGATATAACTAGCACCAGTGAATTTCAAATGTTGACGCTCTCCGTTTTACGAATTCATCCCTAGTGTGTCAGTCAATACTCCACACTGGAGTTTAAAGTGCTAAACAAGACCGACGTGTTCTCTGCCCTCTCGGACCTGAATCAATAGACAATAAATGTGCCGGTCCAATCGAGATGGCAGCATTCGAAAAGCACCGCACCGGCCCCAAACATGCCATTCTGAAATATTACTTATTGAGGGTTAAAGATCTTGTAAAAGTAACAGATTCAGTAACGTGTCTGCTTCGTCCTTTTTCTCCAACACGAATGAGACGATGAAATCCCCACCTCTCCACATGAGATCTGCCTTCCCTGCAGCGGAAGGAAAGATACCTTCTTCTCACAAAGACAGGAAGTGGAGACCTACAGAGCTCTGAACAAGAAGAGCTCATTAAGATCATTCTTCCGCGTTCTTTTAGTTCCCTGTGTGCCTTGGTTATTTCTCCAAGATGTCCTGTCTTTGTTCAATCCGGTACACACGCATTGAGTCTTTACCGCTTTGGGGCCTTCCTTTCTTTATGAAGGCTCCCTGTCAATGGAAATTTACATTAAATGCAATTTTTTTTAACTCCAGAGTTTTCTCTACTCTTTCTTATGCCAATCTGACTCCCAAGCTAAGCTGTGCCCCTGAGAATAAAGGTAAAGTGTCCCCTCCCCTACTGAGCTCCCGAGGGCCAAGGTTTGTGTCTGTTATTGTCACTTGGTATCTCCAATGCACAGAATGGTGCATAGCTCAACAAACAGAGGAACCACAGAATGCTACAGATGCATTCTGGGAACATCACCTATTCTCCAGGGCTTCAGAAGGTAATCACAAGGAAGCAGCAATACATCTGATACATACGAGGTGGGTAGAAGAGGAGAGGGAAGGGGTCACAGTGAATGACAAGCTTCTCTTGAAGCCCAGGTTTTAAAACTGGATCCAGGAGGACCAGGGACGACTAGAAGGGGGCGTGCTCAACTGGCATCGCTAGCTGGGTATCAGCCAGCCTAGGGGGGCCCATCAAGTAAGCTAAGACTTTCTGTTTTACAGACAGTGGGAAACCACTGACGTGTTTCCAGTTAATGACTGAGATCATCAGGTTTGTCTTTTCAAAGGTCCCTTCTAGGCACAGAAGGAAGCCCCGGATCATGAAGAGTCCTGTGGTTCCTCTGAAAAACGGAAGGAAGCCTCAGATAGAATCATGAAGAGTCGTGTGGCCCCTTGGAAGACTTCCCTTCTCGCTGCTGTTTTTACACCTCCTGTCTGCTTACTCTGCAATGTTCAGTCTGTAAGGCGAATTTTCAAAATCTAATCTCCACACTTGCGATCCCAAGGCAGGAAGGTTGCCGTGAGTTCAAGACCAGCCTAGGCCACATAGGAGGCAATGTCTCCTCCAGAAGAGGAGGAAGAGGAAGGTTGAAGAGATAGCACATTGGTAGAGATCAAGTCTCTGGATGGGTTCAGTCCATAATAACACACAAACACACACACACTCATACAATCTCATACACATACACCCCCCAGGCACTCACACACACACTCACACATACTCACACAATCCCCCTCATTCTCCCCACATTCACATCACACACACACATACACACATACTCATACATATACTCACATACATTCTCCCCCACATGCACACACGTACATATATATATAACACACACATGCTCCCTCCCACACACATACACACACCCCTCCTGCAAGCCCTGCCTCCTCCCCAGAGAAAATCCTTCATATCTCTTCTATGTTTTTCTCTACTTCTTGTTCTCTATCTGAAAAATAAATCACATCCTAGACCGCATTGTGGACCCAAAACCTATTACCCAACATTTCTTTCTTTTCTCTGATGACATAATCCCATAAGTCTGAAGTGCTGAGTGGAACCACCTGGGCCTCTGGAATCCAGAAGCCACTGAAGTTCAGAGAATAGCCAGGATGTGCTCACAGTCTTTGCCCTAGGCCATTTCCTCATTCCAGACTGCCGCTCTCCAACGTTCCCCATCCCTTCTGGTGGTTGGTTGGGAGCCTGGGGCTATGTCTTATCCCAGCACAGAACTGCATTCCCCACAGGACAGTGCAAGACTTAAGAGCATAGATTCCAGTGGAGAAAAGAGAAGCCTTGTGGGACTCCAAGTCTCTCTTTTCATTCCGCCGCCCAGTGCCATTGTGGGGTCTTCTGTGGGCATCTCCTCTCTAGCTCTTTCATGGTCCTACCTTTCTGGGATCACTGTCAGTTCATGTGAGACTCTGGTGTTCACCCAACCTCCCCATAAACCACAAACTCCTATGACAGTGTACAAGAGCTGACAATTGCACAGGATACCAACTCCCTACACGGGGAGGAGAAACCCAGGCCCACGTCACCTCCCACGCATACAGAATAACAGTTGCTTACACAGCCGTGAGGACAGACTCACTCCCCCTTTACACACAGACTAGACTCTAAGAACTTGCTCAACTTCCCAAACCAAAAAGTCCACCAAAAATACTTCTTTTCAAGCTAAAAACCAAGCTTACTTTGAAAAACAATTATCTTACCCATTCCTGAACACAGATGTAAGGAAAGCTCTGGAAATAGGAGATGTCACTCACTCAGCACAAACACATTGGATGATACAGACACACTGCATTTCCCCAAATCCTCAAGCTACCTGCTCCCCACACGTGGGAGGTCAGGAGGCGCCTGGGATGCTGCCCCACAGTGACACTGCACAGCAGACTCTTTCTATTTTTCCTTCTAACATCATGTAAATTTGTCTTTCAGAAGATGGTATGTACACCTCCTTGGCTCTCTCAAAGTCTTGGATACTTTTTCTTTCACTGTTGTTATGTGCGCGTGTGCATGCATGTGTGTGTGCCTGTATGTGTGTGTGTGTGTGTGTGTTTGTGCGTGTGTAACGTGCGCGCGTGTTATTTTCAGCTCTTCATCTAGAGTTGAGACCTCCTGAACTTTCCCTTCCATGTCAGCACATCGATCGTTCATATCATCCTTATTTAGTCACGTTTAAGTGGCCATGTTGTGGGGCTTCATGGGTGTAGCCTCTCTGACATTTCTCGGAGACAACCAGGACTGCACACTGAAATAGTCTCTCAAAAAGCTACAAAAACAAAACATGTAGGACCACATTAGATTATACAAAATAATGCATTGTGCAGTGTCTGCACTTAACACTTATAATGCTTGCAATGGATACCATTAAAAATTATTTAAGCATCCCCTACCATGATGCATAAAACATATTATATGTGTTCAATAAAACCATACATAAATAAATTGATCACTGTAGGGTTGGATCCCACCCACTCATTGCATCATGTGTATGTTCTTTATTGTGTTCTTAAGAATTGCCATTTATTGCCTTGGCTCAATACTTATTGAATGTCTCTTGCTTTAAGAAGTGAGCTCC
>LR749971.1:978303-1056212 GCA_902729485.2 Mus minutoides | reverse complement strand
GGAGCTAGAGAAAGTACCCAAGGAGCTGAAGGGGTCTTCAACCCTATAGGTGGAAGAATAACCATGAACTAACTAGTACCCCCTGGGCTCGTGTCTCTAGCTGCATATATAGAAGAGGATGGCCTAGTTGGCCATCAGTGGGAAGAGAGGCCCCTTGGTTATGCAGACTTTATATGCCCCAATACAGGGGAACGCGGGGCCAAGGGGTGGGAGCGGATGGGTAGGGGAGCAGGGCCGGGAGGGGGGAGGATATAGGAAACTTTCTGGATAACACTTGAAATGTAAATGAAGAAAATATCTAATAAAAGTTGAAAAAAAAAAAAAGAAGTGAGCTCCATCATGTCAGGACAATGTCAGTTGACTTTACATGCTACACCATCATGACTAGCACATCCCTGACATGACCCTTTACATGCTATACCATCATGACTAGCACATCCCTGACATGATCCCTTACATGCTACACCATCATGACTAGCACATGCCTGACATGATCCTTTACATGCTACACCATCATGACTAGCACACGCTTGACATGAGATACACTGAAATAAACAGCCAGAGTCCTTCATATTGTCTTGGTTGTGGCAGAATGAAAACGTGTTTACACGCTCTTTACCTTATATCAAATGATGTCAATAAAGCCATTACATTTAAGGGCCTCGCAATGCTGGCTTGTTTTTGTGGACAATTTTCTTGCCTGTCTAAAACCCAGCCTACTTCTCATATTCTTGTCATTGTGATATGGCTAAATGTGGCACTAGTCTGAAATGACAGCCAACAATCCATCTTTCTCTTGTTATATCTCTCCAAATAACATTTGACAAATTGAATTGTGGTCCCCAAATATAAACAAAACTATCAAAAGAAATTAGGCATGCCAGAATTTTTTTTTTCACATTAAGGGAATTCTGAAATTGAAATCTTGCTAAGGGAAGGGTGACTTGGGAACATTAACAGAATCCTGGGTTGGGGGAGGAAGTAATAGGGGATCCCAACTAAAACCTAAAAAGCAAATTGACTTCGATCTCACATGTGCAAAGGTCTGTGACTCAGGAAGGCAGGCTTCAGAGTTGGCAGCTCCCATGGTTGGGAATGGCCAGAACTGAGTCTCTGCACTATAGAGCAGGCTCCTCCTCGGACTTCTAAGGCATCTGCTAAGGGCTTACAAACAGCTTGAAGGCTGGAACGGAGCCTGGATTGCCCTCAGCTACAACAGCTGTGTAAGCAACCGACTCAGCAACCGTCAGAGCAGCTGCAAGGAGCAGCAGAGAATGGGTCTCACAGCTTCCTAACAGTGCGTTTGATAGTATCTGAGGCCTCGTCTCCCAGCAGTGGCAACAAGGTTAGGAAACGCAGACTGAATCATACCTCCTTTCACAGAAGACACATAGTGATGGGCCCAAAATGCTGTGTTTCTACACCTGGTTGATGGCAAACCAGACTGAGTCTAAAGTGCTCTTTGCACACAGTGGCTAGACTCTCTTAAGAAATGTCCATTAAGAACTTCACATGACGCTCTTGTAGCAAAGGAGTAAGGTCCCGATATATCACCTGTTTCTGAGATGTGTCCCCCTCAACCCAGCTAGGGGCTTATACTATAAATGATTTAATTATACGGTAGTTTAAAAATTAGAGAAATAAGAGAAAAATAAATTGTCATTCGATTAAAAATACTTGAAAGAAGCCGGAGAGATGGCTCCGTGATTAAGAACACTGGCTGCTCTTTCAGAGAACTGAGATTCAATTCCTAGTATGCAGCAGTCTGTAACTCCAGGCTGAGTGCGTGCAGTGCCCTCTTCTGGCCCCATTGGACACTGCACACAGATAATGCACATGCATACATGGATGAAAAACATCTATACATATAAGAAAAATGAAAAAAAAAAATCCTAGCTAGTTATCACCACCAATGAGTTCAGGGGGAATGCTCATCTGGGAGAAAAAAAAAATGATTCCTAAGAGTGTTGTATACGCTGGACTCAATTTCTTGTCTGCTGAGTTTGCTTGAGGTAATACAAACATATCCTTGGGTAATATTTTTTATTTGAGAAAGTGTGTATCTAGGTGCAGGGCGAGGACTGTGAAGAAATGCTGCCGGCATCTGTGTTAGCTGCGCAGTGAAAGCTCTGTGGTGTGGGAGGAGGTAAAGAGAGAAGGACCCAGACTAGCCTGGTGCCATCAGTTAGCTATCTCACTTACCCTAGGACTAGACAGGGTTCTGCATGCTGCCTCTCACAAACACACCCTTATGCCTAATCCAATTCAGGAAGGGATGAGAACCAGAAAACCAGCGTCGAGTCTGTTGGCCACATTTCAGAGGTCCAGCCAATGAGAACTTACAGTTTAAAACAGGTCTCTCCAATTAGCAATTTTCACATCAAATCCTTACAAATGTGTGAGCATCTACTTATACTTTATCAATCTAAGATATCTTCTTTTTAAAAAAATGAATTATAGCCAGGTGGTGGTGGCACACTTCTTTTTAAGCCCAGCACTTGGGAGGCAGGGGCAGGCAGATCTCTGAGGTCAAGGTTGCCCTGGTCTACAGAGCGAGTTCTAGGACAGCCAGGACTACCAAGATAAACTCTGTCTCAAAAACAAATAAACAAAAAATTATATGATAGTAGAAATATGCTGAAAAATCTGGTAAATATGGGCGTCATGTCTGAGACAGTGACAACAACCCACAGAACATGAGAAGCACACGAGACGATACCACAACAGAAAGCACAGGCCTCAAATTCACACTGGAATTGTCATTACAGCCCTAAAGGGGCCAGATCAAAATCACATGTGCTCTTATCAGACTCTTCTGTGAGGGAATTCCATAGACAAGCATATGAAGGAAGAACATATGTGCATATATATAATATATGCGCATACCAATGCATACGGATGTAAACATATATACAGAACAGAATACATACCATACCAAACTGTGATACAGTGTCTGTGTTTTAAGTCACCCAGCTTAGGACATCCCTAGACAGCTCAGATATGGAGATAGTTGTGTGAATGCCATGTGTCGTAAAGTGGATAACACCCGGGAGTGTTTTGGCGTGGTATGGCGGCCGGTGAGTAGATATGATTGCTCAGAAGCACCCTCACCTTTTAACGCAGCCAACCTGCATGCCTCACACCCTAGGGAAGCCAGGAGTGGCCATACGAGTTAGTCTTGACCAATCAAAAGCAGCTGGCAGCTACTTTTTGCCCTTTGGTCTGCATCCTTCCTGTGAGAATTCAGACCTGAGGGCTGAGCTTAAGGCACAGGTGACCTTGGAGATGGATGCTGAACAGAGCAAGGACCACACTAGAAGGAGCTTCAGGAGGTCTGTGAACAGTTGTCACGTTAGCGCCGATCTCTCCGCATGCAGACATTGAGAAGAAAATTATTCTTTTTCTTGTTGAAGTCATTGTTGTGGGAGGCTTGGCACTTGTCACTGCTAAATCTAATCTTCAATGACACGTGCACGCAGAGTGACCAAACAGAGCATTTTAGCTACAGACCAGGAGAAAGTGCTGAAGGAACGGTCAAAAGGATGGGAGAAAACCAGGAGAAGATAATATTATAAACACGGTTGCTGTTTATAAATTATTCAGCCTTGGTTATTTTGTTATAGAAGCGCAAATAGACTAACACAATAGCCATGGGTGACAGCAAATGATACATTGATTACCATGAGACACTGGTTCAATGGCGTGGTCAGCTCTATCGCATTGCAAGGTGACTATGATTAATAACGTACTGTATATTTCAAAATGGTTAAAAGAGGGGATAGTCAAAAATACCATAAGATGATAAATATTTGAGATGAGGGAATGCTAATCAGCCTGATTCATTACTCTCCACTACACATGGGTATCAAAGCATCAAATTGCATCATATTAGTAACAATTACCACATGTCAGTGAAGGCCAGACTCCAAACTGTGTTCTTATCTATTTAGCCTTCCCAATAATTCCTATCGCCAATGAGGAATCCAACACTGAGAAAAATGTAAACACATCACCAGGACCACACAGCAGCCAGAAGTGTGAATCAAAAGCAGGTCTGCTCCTATTGACCCTCGTGTCTACTCTCAGACCCTTTTGTCAACTCACTTTCATGGTTCAAAGTGACACCATCACAGATAATGTCAGCAGACTATGAAGACAGACACCAGGTCATGAGGTCTGGGGGAAAAAGGAAGAAAATAAAGAACAGAATAATTTCTCATTGAAAAACAAAAGATGAAGATGGTAGGGTAAGAAGAAAAGACTTGCTTTAAGAGATAAAACCTACACAGGCACAGAGAACAGGCATTTGATGATTGTGTAAAATGTTACAAGTGTCTAGACATTAGACCAGCTCAGTTGGGAATATGGATGAGAACCAGGGTATTACCCTGTGAGTGAGGTGACCCAGGACAGAGGGATATGCTGGAACCCAAGAAGTGGGCTGGACTGTACATACCTACTGGGTCTAACACAGATGAGGGACAGCTCTTAGGTTTAATGCCCCACAGTAGAGGGGAAGTGATGGTGCTTACAGAGTGAGTCCACCTTGGCATGTGAAAGCATGTCTAACTGCTCAAGTCATTTAAAAACAGAAGGACTCGGCTGGTGAGATGGCTCAGCGGGTAAGAGCACCCGACTGCTCTTCCGAAGGTGATAAGTTCAAATCCCACCAACCACATGGTGGCTCACAACCATCCGTAAGGAGATCTGGCTCCCTCTTCTGGAGTGTCTGAAGACAGCTACAGTGTACTCACATATAATAAATAAAATAAATCTTAAAAAAAAAAAAAAAAAAAAAAAAACAGAAGGACTTGAAATGGTGATTGTCTTACTCCAGAAAGCACTTTGGGAGCGCTCTATGAACCTCAGGGAAGGGGTCTTAATTATGCTGACATCTCATGAACACCACCAAGTATTAGTCTGCCTGTGAGGAGACTTTTTCTTGGGAGGGGAATCATCTTTTCAATTAGTTACAAGTAATAAAAATGGAAAGTAGATGGTTGCCTTCGCTTCTGGCATTAACAGAGCCATCAGGTATTTAAAGGAGCGTAAGTCACTGTTTCAACTCACAGTCAGGGAGCCTAACTGCCACCCTTCATCTGTCCCTTCAAAACATTTCCAGTAGCACTTCCTGCATGGTTTTGACCATGTGAAAGCATATGACGTTTCCTGTCATGGTAAACAGGAGTACTCTCGTTTTATATACCTTCAACATCAGTTAGCAAAGAAAGCCTCATCTCTGAGTTCATAGATATGCTTACTTCTGAAATAGAGAGGTCATGTTTCAGTGGGAGGAAGGAAGGAAGGAAGGAAGGAAGGAAGGACGGACGGAAGGAAGGAAGGAAGGAAGGAAGGAAGGAAGGAAGGAGGGCCACAAAATTATGCATATATCTTAATGGATCCCAAGTCAACCCACAGAGGCTCTATTTATTCTTTCTTTTCCAGACTGAAGACAGAAAAAAAATTCATAAACATTCGCCATCCTCTCCACCAGACCATTGGAAAGGAAGCCAGAACTGAATCCCTCTAGCATCAGGGAAGAAGAATACATTCATCAAATCACTTGCTTTTTGTCGCTTGCAAAAAAAAAAAAAAAGCAAAGGCCAGCTTGGGATGAGTCCAGAAGTCACCATCTGCTCCACCTGTTGTGGGAACAGTTGACCCAGAGCCAGTGCAGACTACAATCCAGAGTTGGCCTTTCCAGAACTGCAGCAGCAAGTGTCCCGTGAAGGTTAACCCAAGCTCGGGTTTCATCAAGTTTAGGGAACGGAACCTCCCACCTCGTTTTGTAAAGTTAAAAAATAGACTGTTCACCTTGCGTTCTCGGCTTGGGGATTTAGAAGGATGGTTTCTAAGGCTGCTTTGACTTTTGCCCTGAATTGGGATGTGGTAGCCCACCTTGTGTGTGGGTGGGCCTTCCACAATTTCAGTTACAGGAGGGGTGAGTTTACCACGGAAGATACTTACAGAAAGATGCGGCATTACTCCCACAGCCATGATGACATTGTATCCATACATTACTTACAGAAAGATGCGGCATTACTCCCACAGCCATGATGACATTGTATCCATACATTGCTCCGACTTGTTACTCGCTGTTGTTAGTTAGTTACTGTGTTTAATTTATAAATTAAAGATTATCAGAGGTACACATTCTTATGTAGGACATGTATAGTACACATAGGATTTGGTCATCTCTACACTTCAGGCAACGTCTGTAGGTCTTGTATGCATCATACATAGATAAAGGCGGCTATTGTGTGGAAGTTGCTTTAGTCAAATGCTTGCCCCCCTTTCATACCTTATAAAAATTAGTAGAACATAGTAATTAGGGGACAATTTTCTATGCACGTGTGCATATATGTGCCTATGTGTATGAAATACTAGACATTCATCTCTGAAACGTCAGATCAAGAGTAGCAAATCCACTTGCCATCGCGTGAGCTTTGCATCCCTTTGAGGAGCACAGCAGAGGAAAAATGAGAAGAACGTATTCCACTACAGTGCACGTCTTTGCAATGTTCTAAAGTACTGGTTCTCAACCTGTGGGTCGTGATCCCTGTGGGGGTTGAGCGACCCTTTCACAGGTCTTGCCTAAGACTCTCTGCATGCTAGATATACACATTATGACACATAACAGTAGCAAAATTACAGGCATGAAGGAGATGCTTTTGTGGCTGGTGGTCACCACACCATGAAGGACTCTGTCAAAGGGTTGCAGAGTTAGGAAGGTTGAGAGTCACAGCCAAAGAGAGACAACAGCTTCACGTGGCAGAATTTTTTTTTTTTTTTTTTTTTTTTTTTTGGTTTTTCAAGACAGGGTTTTTCTGTATAGCCTTGGCTGACCTGGAACTCACTTTGTAGACCAGGCTGGCCTCAAACTCAGAAATCCACCTGCCTCTGCCTCCTGAGTGCTGGAATTAAAGGCGTGCACCACCACGCCCGGCTCACGTGGCAGAATTTTAATGTCAATTTTCGTGCTTTCACACAAGCATGGAAGTTAGTGAGAGCCATAAGCAAGATAATCTACAAAGGCAGAATTTTATGGTTCTGTGGTACCCCTAAAACCAGTGTGTCGCTGTAGGTAGGTAATGTTGCACTCCTCCACCCCACCCCACCCCCAATTTGCACATACTAAATAGATACATGCGATGTGATCATGGTGCTTTCTTTAGAATGTTTATAAGACTGGGTGTGTTCACAAAGTTTAGAAGCACTAGAATAGAAAGCAGATGACGACCTGATTGCGATCCAACTGCTCGTTGTTTTGTAAATCAGTTTGTCATTTTATTCCTTCTAGGGTAGACGTGAAATAGAGGACATTGTTAGGGGTGGGTCAGTTTAATCAGAGCTGTTCACGACTGACCACAAGGGGGCAGCGCAGAGCCGAGAATCAAGAGGTTAGCTTTGGTCCAGCTCAGCTGAGTCTCCATGGTTATCTGAACTCCCTTAGGTCTGTTTGCTCATCCTAATCAGGTCATTTTTTTTTTTAACTATTATATTTATTCATAAGACTCTGTTTTTGAATGACTTGGATTCTTGCAGACTCTCCATCCCAAGGTACAGTGGTTCACTTCAAGTGCACTGTGCAAATGGGGAGGGGGGAGCCCTGCGTAAGTGGTGTAGGGGAGGTTGGCACTCAAATTCCCTCCTTTACACCCGCTTGGATGGTTAGGGGGTGTGTCAGGTGTGGCTGGCTACTGGGTCTAGACATATGCAGTCAAATTCTGTTCTGCTGACTTATTAGATGTCGCTGTCTCCAGGACCATAGCACTTGTGTCTCTGTTCAGAGCATTTGGGCAGACTGAAGTAAAAAAAAAAAAAAAAAAAAAAAAACTAACCAATCAGAAGGATGGTGGAAGATGATTCCTTAAAAGCATCCTACAGGTCCTGTCTTATTGGTGATAGCAGAACATTTGAAGACTGGAATCTAAAGACCCTTCTCCTCTCCTGTGCCATAATACTATCTTGCAACATTAATTTCATCCATAAGCCTAAGAGCTGTTCAGTGGTTCTTAAAGAGAATTAGAATAAATGACCCCTGGGTTATTTATTTTTAATGGTTGCTCCTGGCATGGCTTAGTGGTACACACTGACTCCAGAGTTAGAATGTCTGAGTTCTGATCATGACAGTGGTTTGCGCAATCAGCTTGGCAAATCTGATCACACACACTCCCACCCCCTCCCACCTCTCTCTCTCTCTCTCTCTCTCTCTCTCTGAGATAGAACATCACTTTGTAGCCCTGGCTAGTCTGAAAGTCACTATATAAACCAGGCTAGCCTTGATATCACCAGGATTCTCTTGCCTCTGTCTCCCAAGTTCTGTCACCAGGCCCAGACTGGTGACCCACGACGTCATTTAGCCCTGACATCATTATTACTGTCATTGTGGCACATCACAGTGTTAAAATGAAACTTTAGAAATCGGTGCTCGTGTATTCTGTAAGCACAAAGGAAATAAATATCCATTCCTGGTTGACGTGTTCTCAAACTAGGGTCGCAGCCTTCCAATGTAGACAACCTGTTGATACATCCACAACTGTTATTCAGGGACAAAGAATAAGGGAAAGGACAGAGCACAGAATGGGGAGAAGACTGAACGGAAAGGATGGTGGGGGAGAGGAGAGGAGAGGGAGGAGAGAGAGAGAGGAGGTGGGGAGGGAGGAGAGCAGATGGACAAGGAACAGAATGGAAAGAGGGGAGAGGAGACAAAGGAAGGGGGTCCCATAAAAGAAGTCTTGGAAACATACATGGCATCATTAGCAAAGTCCAGTGTGCAATTCTGCGTGTGTGGGGGGGGGGCATGCTTGTGCGAATCTGTAACTAAGGAAACCCTGACTCTGAAGTGCAGGCAGACGTTGTGAAAGGGGGCTCATGAGGTGGCCCAGTGGGTAAAGGGTTCAAGCCCCAGCCTGACAGCCTGAGTTCAATTCCCAGGTCCCTAACAGTAGAAGAAGAGAACTGACCCCCAAAAGTTGACCTGAGATCCCACACTCTAAATATGGTCCAGCTCCCACCTAAATAAATAGCAAATGTACTTTTTTTCAATGTTGTGAAGTAATAATAGAAGACACTTTTGAACCTCGTCAGTAGAACTCACTGGGAATTCTATGTGGATTCAACTGGATCCACGTCTTTGGCTGTTGTTTTTGAACCACTTCAGTGAAACATTGTCTCAAGCAGGTTTTTAGTCTCATTTTAAGGGTTTAAGGCTTAACAAGCAGCAAACTAAAAGTATAGTTAAATGTGTAAATCATCATTACAAATAATTGATAAAAAAGGGTTTTATAAAAGACTCTAATGGCCTATTGAACAATTTGAACAAATGAATAATTTGTAAGGACTTCATGCCTTTATAATCACATGGTCATCAATGAATGCTTCGGGTAATTTCAGGGTGTAAAATGGAAACAAGGTAATAGAACAAATCCTTGACATTTAGAATACGGCAAGCACAATGGGTACTGAGTAAGTCATGGTTCAGTCCCTCCACCATTAACTGATGGACTCTGTCCATTGCCATCGAGTGCCAGTTTTTCCAGGCTGAAGAACACTCACCAGCTATCTCTGCGCCTAACACCTCTTCATTCTGCTTTACCTTATAATACCCACTACCAGGAAGTCCAAGGACAGACAAAAGACTGCTAGATTAAAAATAAAGTAAAATAATTCATTTGAAAAAATAATGGATGAAAGGCCAGCTCAGAAACCCAGGTTCTGTAGGCCAAACAAAAGTCTATGTTCATTACTCATATGTTCTCAGAAGATTTCTGCATGGCGGTAGGAATTAGTATAGGGTTAGTGGAGAATTTGCTCCCTCGTTTTATGGTAACAAACAAGCATTCTAATCGGTGATGCCCAGGCAGCCAGGGAGGTCCACTTTTGCTCCCCATTGTGTCAAAGTGCTTCGTGGTTGAGATATAAAATATCCCCTGAAAAACTCATGCACTGAAGACTTGGTCCCCAGTGCCATATTCACAGGTGGGCTGTTGGATAGTAACTGGATCGTGATGGCTTTGATCTAATCAAAGGATTCGTCTACCAATGGTGCCATAATCCATCAGGCCATTGGAAGGACTGCAGTTGTGGAAGTGGGTGCTTCCCACTGGAGGCATGGCTTCCTGAAGATGCCTCTGAGGGTATGTGGTTCTTGATCCAGAGCCCTGATTGACTCTGAGCATCATGAAATTAGCATCCACCACTGTGTGCTCCCAGCATGCTGCTCTGCTCACTAGAGTCTAAAGCAGATGGAGCCAACTGTCCAGGAACCGAACTCACAAGCCAAAACCTACCCTGTGGTGAGTTGTTTTCTCAGGTATGCTTTCATGAGTGAAAAGGCAACGAACATAGCAACCATCCCATAGGGGTAAACTAATATATATATATATATATATATATATATATATATATATATATATATATGATAAGAAAGAAGAAAACCAAGAAAGATATTAACTTCTGAATAATGAGCTGTCCAGATCATAGAAGCTTTTTATTCTCTCCCATTTTTTGAAAACTTGCTTGTCTCCAGTTAATCATATACTGTACAACACCCTCAGGGAATATTTTAGAAGGACCAGAGGACCAGGATGCTTGCTGTGAGATACTATCTTCTAAACACAGCATGAAAGTTAAACAAATGAAATACCAGCAATACAGTTGCCTTAACCAAGACTTTAATGCTGGCCATCCCAGCTAACTGCCACACTTTGGCTTCTGTTAAACTGCTTGCTTGCTTGCACCTGCAACTGACAACCAGGATGTAGCTTTCCTGTGTTCTTTCTCTTTGAAAGGCTCCCTGTAAAATGCATTTGAGGCTGCTGTGTGTAGCTGGTGGCTTAATACAGACTCTCAGCTTGGACTTTAGTCATACTGAGTTATCTTTGGGTGTCTGCTGCATGCACATATGAGCATCACTAAATTGTACCAGGTGTGTGTGTGTGCACTTGTGTGTGCATGTGTGTGTGCATCAGAGAGAGAGAGAGAGAGAGAGACTAAGTGTGTGTGAAAGAGAGCAAGAAGAGAGAGGTCATGAATCCAAGATGAAGTAGGAAAGGGGATAGGGTGAAAATAAATACAGTTCACTCGTGACATATGAAATTGTGTGTGTGGGGGGGGTAGCTGACACACATTTTGGGCTTTACACTTTTCTGTTCCCAGAGAAAACGTGAACTCGTGAACTCTTCTAGGCTTCCTGCCTGTCGTCCTCCTCGGTTCCCTTTATAGTTCAGCCTTTCTTAAGGACTTACTGCATGATGACAAAGATTCTTACAAGAGGACAGAATCATAAGCACACATCATTGCTGTCCCGGACAGACATCCAACAGAAACAGCTGAAGAACACAGCCACTGAACTGGACAGTCATTGCAGGTGCTACACAGCAGACTGGAGCAGGCAGAAGAGAAGCCGGGTGAACACGAAGACGGGAGAATGAGCATTAGTCAGTCACAACAGCCAAGCAAACGAGGGGGAAGAAAACTCTAGAATCCCAAGAGACTAGCAACCTGACCACCGCATAGAGAGACACTCGGGAGAAGAAGAAAACATACTCACAGAAATTAATTACAGCTGAACATTGCTCAAACTTGGGGGGGGGGGGGCGCAACCATTTAGCCCAGGAACCCTAACCCTGTTAAGGTTTTTCATGTGAATTATTGCCCCCGGGGTTATGAGTTGAATACATATGTCTCCAGCAGGTGGTGCTATTTTAGCAAGCTGGATCCCAGCCGAGGGAGGAGCCACCCTGAGGTACCTTCAGAGGTTGTTCGTGGCCCCTCCCTTCCCACCAGCCAGCCTGGAGCTGGGTAACCTCCGCCACGTGCTCCTGCTGTAGATGTACCTTGTCATAGACCCAGAATCAGTGGGGCAAAGGTCAACGGACTGAAACCATGAGCCAGAAACATGCCTTTCCAACCTCAAGGTATTTCTGGCAGCCTGACTGGCTCATCTCCCAAGCCCACGTGTCACAGGCTTGGCTCCGGCATGATGCTATGAAACGCGTGTAAATGAGGTCAGGATGAATGGTACTGTCTAGGGGGCGTGCCCAGGACGGAGAGTATGAGATTCGGCCCTCTTCTTCCTCTCACATAGCAAATGGAATCTTCATCCAGTCTCACCATGATACACAACAGGACATGTGGGTCGTACACTGAACCCTTTATTTTGAGGGGGAAACCCTTTTCTGTTTTTAAAATAATGTATTTCCGATATTTGCCACAGTGATAATAAGCTGGGCAAGCCACTGGGTAAAGGAGTATACACCTATAGCTGTAAAATCCACGGGTTTAGGCTAGGGAATCCCAAGTCCTTATAAGCAAGTAGTCAAAAACCAAAAGCAGAGAATTTTTACATGGAAAAGAGCCTTCATTTGATTATTGACATATTTCTTAGCAGGAACCTTTCAGAGCAGAGGGAGTGGAATATCATATTCAAAGAACTGTAATGCTATATTGCCACCTGTGTGGTTCTTAGACCCACTGGGAAGAGGGCATGTCCAGCTTAGGAGATGTGTTGGGTCTGATTGTCTCCAAGGTTTTGATTGGAGGCTGCTGTGTCTTTCAAGACTTTACTTTGCCAGTCCTATGTCGTAATATCATACTCAGTGCGCCTCGTGTTTGGCTGCAGTATGTGTAGTTTCCAGTCCTGAATCCACATCCCAGGGGTCTAAAACTTGGTTCTATCCTCCACAGCACTGGCCAGCCTTAGTGTCCTGCCAGCATGGTGCATGCTATATAACACTTCTTATACACAGCAGCTAGAAATGAGGAAGTCACAGTAAAATGCCTCCCAGTAGAAGGAGCTCGGCCATTGTATCAGTCAGGCTTCCCGACAGAAGGAAGGCTTATTAGAGTGGGCTTAGGTGCTACAGTCTGATTAGTCCAGAAATAGCTAGCTGTCTGTGCATCGGGGAGTAGCTGAGAATCACTCACAGCCCAACCTGGTGAAGACATCCTGGAGGGTTCCTGAAGAGTGATGGTCTTCAGTTCACACTGCAAGCCAGAAGCTCAGAGAAGCTGATCCTGATGACAACACGGGAATGTAGCAGCAGTGACAGCAGCAGCAGCAGCAGCAGAATAAATGAACCAGCAATCAAGATAGGAGCAGACTCTCCGGTAGGACAGGAGATGCAAACGCTTTTTCCCAGGTTCCTTCTGTCTTGGCTGCCAACAGATGGTGCCACTATGTTTAGGGTAAGTCTTCTCACTTCAAATAGCCCAGGGAAGGACAAGCCTCCGAATTGTGCCCAGAAGCTGGTGTCATACATTATTCCAGACAGAGTCGATCTGACAGCCGAGATTAATCTCAACAGGCCTGTACTGATTTGGGTATTTTGGGAGGAGGGACAATATGAGGACTTGGTAGAGAGTGAGAAAGTAAAATATGTGAGTATCTTTGGCTATCTGAACAGGCAATCAGCAGAGAATCAGAGAGGCCAGGTGTGGAGGTAGACGTTCCTGCTGCGGGGGCCATGGTGAGTTTCTGCCTCTGCTTCCATGTTCATTGAGTTTATCTGACTTCTGTGCCAGCCCTGGGCTAGCCAACAGCAGGCTGGCAGATGTCTGCTGGCTTGGTCACTTCATCCCTTGGTTGTCAAGGATACTGTGAATACTGAATTATCTTAGTTTCCCTTGACATTGCTAAAATGCTCCAACAAAATGATATTAGGAGAGGAAGTGTTTGTTTTCAGCTCATAATTCCAAGTTACACTCCATTTGGGAGGGCCAAGGTGGCAAGAACTTGAAGTAGCTAGGCACATCCACAGTCAAGAGCAGACAGAATGAACGCATATGTTCTTAGGATGCAACTGGTTTCCTCCCTGAAATTCACTACACACCCCAAGTCCTGGGAAGGGTGCCACCCATAATGGGCAGATCTTCCTTCCTCAATTAACATAATCAAGATAATCTCCCACAGATATGTCCAATAGACCAATCTAATCTAGACAGTCCCTCACTGAGACTTCCTTTCCAGGTGATACCCAGATTATGTCAAGTTGTCCTTTAAAATGAACCCAGCTCGCATTAAGGTAAGCTTCAAATTTGATGAAGGAGCCATTGTCACAAAATGAGCAAGGAACTGGCACCAGAAAAAAAAAAATGTAGGTCAACAGAACAGATGAAGAACCCAGATAAGAACCAGGGGAGTTCCAGCCACACAGTCTCTGACAAAGATGCCAAAAATGCACATTGTGATAAAAGACAGTGTCTTCAATAAATGGTGCTTGGAAAACCACAGGCAGGAAACTAGAGACCTATTGGTTATCCTATACAAAACTCACTGAACGATAACTCAATGGTTCAGGGTACTCACTGCTCTTGTAAAAGACCAAGGTTCAGTACCCAGCTTCCCTAAAGCAGCTCACACTGACTGTAACAGTTCCAAGGAATGTGATATCCACTGTCTCTGCAGGCCCCGTGTGGTGTACATAAAAATCACACACATGCACACACAGAAGAAAGAGAGAGATTTAAAATTTTTAAGTGACTTTTAAAATAGACTCTACATAGACTAAAGCCTGTAATTAAAGCTCTGAAATGAATAGAGGAAGAAGTAGGGAAAACATTTTACGATATTGACCTAAGCAAGCATTTTGTAATAGAACTCAGCCACACAGGAAATCAGCCCAGCATTGGCAAATAAGGTGAAGCTTCTTCATGACAAGGAAGTAATGACGTAACTGGAGAGACGGAGGAAGTCTCTGTTAGCGATGTATCTCATGGAGAATTAATATCTAGACTATATAAAAAACTAAAATCAATCAATCAAACAAAAACAAATAACAATAATTCAAATGATTCAGTCAGTAAATGGGCCAATTGAATGAGCAGACAGTTCTCAAAGATGAAATATAAATGACCAATAACCACATGAAAAAAAAAATTCAACATCACCACCCGTCAGAAAATTATAAATAAAAACTACATTGAAATTTCATTTTATCCCAGTCTGAATGGCAAGTTATTGAGAAAACATATCATGGCCAAGTTGGATTAGCGGACAGGGCACCATTGACAAATCTGACAACCTGAGTTTGATCTCTGGAACCTACATGGTGGAAGGAGAGAACCAACTTCTGCAAGTCGTCCTCTGACCTCCATACCATGGCACACAACGGCACTAAACTAGCAAATAAACAAACATTGAAATGGAGACAGTAAGTACCAACTACGAGTGAGCTAGTCCAGCCACTACGGATTCAGTTCACAGGTCCCTTTAGAAACTACAAATAGACCTTCCACCTAACCCAGGCAGGCTGCCCTTGGGGATTTACCCAACAGATCCAAATCAAATGCCACACTTGCATGTCAATGTTTATCACAATACATGTCACAGTAGTTAAGTTATGGAAACAACCTTGGGCGGGACAATCTCAGTTGGAGAAGTAAAGGAAATATGGTATACACACACAGTAGGATGCTTTTTTCTTTTTCTCCCATAAAGAACAGAGCTATGTCATAAAAAAAAAAAAAAAAGGATGTACCTAGAGATAACCACAATGATTGAATTAAGCCAGTCTCAGAAAGATGGCTCAGGCCTCCAAAAGGTCCCTCCTTGCCCAATTACCTGACTAACTCCACCATAGCATGCTAGGAACGTGACCAGCAGACCCGGGATCACAGTGACCCTCTGCGGTACCTGCCGAGGGATGCTGTGTGCCTATTACTGTAGTGGCTCACAGAATCAAACACCACTAAGTTGGAAGGTTGCGGTGTCAGTAGAATACAGAGACCGGAGGAGTACGTTCTCTTAGCCTTCTTCCCAGAAAAACGCCCAGCGAAACCATTAGGCTATCACTGCTGTCCTTATGATTAAAATAGAATGATATTTCAAATGCCGAGGATTAAAATCATTATGTAGAATGAGGCCTTCATCAACAGTCTATTCTGGCCATTTTCCATTTTACAGACACTGCTCCATTTAGTGGTTATATAAAGCTTTGTCCTTCTCATCAGATGGACGAGGAAGCTGTGGTCTGGGGAGCTTCCCATTTGTCCAAGTTTGCTTTCTATCGCTGTGGTAAACAGCTCTACCCAAAGCAGCCAGGGACAGAGAAAAGCTTATTTACTTACTTCCGTGTCACAAGCCCATCACTGACGGAAGTCAGGGCAGGATCCTGAAGGCAAGAACTGATGCAGAGGCCATGGGGAACGCTGCCTTGCTCAGCACTGCCTGCTCAGCCTGTTTTCTTATACAACCCAGGACCACCGGCCCAGGGGTGGTACCGCCCACAATGGGCTGGGCTCTCCCGTGTCAATCACCAATTTAAAAAAATGCTCCATAGACTTGCCTTCAGGCCAATTTGATGAAGGCATGCTCTCAGTTGAGGTTCCTCTTCCCTAACTTGAGTCACGTTGTCAAAAAAAAAAAAAAAAATCTGAACAAGCACTGAACATTTTCCTTAAGCCTTTTCACACCAAATAAGTGATATAACTGGTATTGAACTTCTGGTCACTTGACAACAGCATCTCATTTCCTAACTTACGATTCGGCTTCTCAGATCTCACATCTCCGAGGGGAAATCGGTTACTGAGGCATGCCAAGAAAATCCTAGGTCCTGGGAGCTCTAAATACCCTACTTCCTGGTTTGTTCCTTTACCCTTCGGACAGTCTTGGGTTATCTGGAAACAGATGCATAGGCCACTCTTGGCCACATTTGTACCTCATTAAACTCTGTAAGTAGCCCTTTAAGAGTCCAGCCCCGGCCTGTCAGAAGGGGAGAAGCCAGAAGAGGGCTGAAGGTGGACTGGCCAATTGTGTTCTCACAGTAGCGTTGAGTACAGCCGAGAGACTTTGGAAGTAATGAATAAAATTAAGCTCCAGGATTATAGTCTTCCTTACGCCTTCACTCATCTGGATATAATGCAATGAGTTGGTCAATGGCCAGAGCCCACTTACAATTGTGAGTATCAGAAGGGAAAACCTCGGATATTATACTTCTATTGCGTTAGATTTTCTTTTTGTGGCTAGATATCTAACTGCTATGAAACTAAAGTTTTCCAGATTTGGTTCATTCCTTTAGAAAAATATTTGAAGTTGAGTTAATAAACTGCTTTCCTGTCAAGTTTTTTTTTTTTAAGACATTCCTATAGCATGGTGCTTTATTTTTTTAGACTTGTTTTATAGTATGCATATGAGTGTTTTGCCTGCGTGTATACACAGGCACAGCATGCATGCCATGCTCATGGCGGCCAGAAGAAGGCACCAGATTCCCTCTTGGAACTGGAGTTACAAATGGTTGTGAACTGCCATGTGCGTGCTGGAAATGGAACCTAGGTCCTCTCTGTAAGAGGAACAAGTGTTCTTAACTGCTGAGCTATATCTCCAGCCCTGAGAATGCTTTTCTAGGATTTAAAAAAAAAATGCTAGCAATATTAATAAGCAAACATTATACAAACGAGAGTCTATTCTATTTTTGTACTGATTGCTGGGAAAGACAATTCATAATTATCTCTTAATTGTTCTTTCCTGAGGTTACCAGCACTCACTGAAGGAATCGCTCTCTAATTCCCAAGTTCGCTTTCTTTCTTTCTTTCTTTCTTTCTTTCTTTCTTTCTTTCTTTCTTTCTTTCTTTCTTTCTTTCTTCGAGACAGGGTTTCTCTGTGTAGCCCTGGCTGTCCTGGAACTCACTCTGTAGACCAGGCTGGCCTCAAACTCAGAAACCCGCCTGCCTCTGCCTCCCGAGTGCTGGGATTAAAGGCGTGCGCCACCACTGCCCAGCCTAAGTCCTGTTTCTTTAAGCGACTGGCATTTCTTCTTTCAATGAAATGCAGAGGAGTGTGGTACAGGGACAGGGAAGGAAGAGTTAATTTCCACACTATGAAATACTCTGATTTTTAGAGCAAAAAAAAAGAAGACCTAGAAATTAAATTTTAATAGACCTCTAGATTTGGGCAGCAATCAAAGGTTCTCTCTATAGTAACAATTACACACATCGCTGATCTGAGATCAAATATTTATGTCTTCCTCTCCCTCCTAGAGAAAATGCTAGCATTTTCCTGGCTAGAGATATCACCTGGGTAATGCAATAGAGGGTCAAAGAGACGAAAGATGTCTTTCACGGTGCAACCCGTAACAGGAGTAACGTGCCTGCCAACGGTTAAGCACAACTGGAAATGAGTGAAAACGGGGACAAAGTCCTGCGCTTGAGTAGGTATTTTAGGCTGTAATTCTAACTTCTACTGTCTTGCCTACCAGCAAAACACATACAAAAGAAGACAAAGAAGTCTTGTGCCAACAGGAAACAAAAGCTCTTTCCACCTCTTCAGAACACTTTCATTTTCAGGAGTGAACAGTTTGAATAAGACACTTCCATTATCCCTTAGGGAGCATGCAACCATTTAAAAAAAAAAAAAGATGAAATACAGAATATACTTCCCCATGAAAAAATATTTCCATTGGAGTTTCTAACATAGAAACCGGTAACAGATTGAATGCTGCTTACACGGGATGCCACTAAAGAATGATAATGTCTCCTGCACCTTGGATGACTGGGGCTCGCTTCTCCTGACCCATTTGTACCACCAGCAGCAGCAGCAGCACTGTCAGCTGCCACTGGCTGTAGCTTTGGTAGTAATAAAGTCTGTGCTCCATATCCTTTTCAGAAATATTTATAGAGCTGCCTTTGGGGGAACTTTGGACTTAATAACTCACAGTGCATTCATCTGTATTACCTATCCTACAAGACTTTTTCTTTTGTTTGTTTTTAATTTGGTTTCAAAGCGTCTATAAAATTCTGCTATTTTTTTTTCTCAGTGAGCTCAAAATATACAACCCAGCTGGTCCAACCATGGCTATGCCCACGTCCAAGTTCCTCTAGTAGGAGATATTGAAGCTCTCTTCTGTTCATCTGTGATGTTAGCTGCTGACTGTTGTAGAAAACATGTAATCTCATTCAGAGGGTTCTTCCCTTCCAGATAAAAGACAAACACAACCTTTCATTTACAATAAGCCTTTATCAGTACTAAAGCTGCCCAGATATCTACCTTCTATGCTATCAAAATCTATTTTCTTATCAATAACCCAGGTTAATGATTTACCATGTTTACAATAAGCCTTTATCAGTACTAAAGCTGCCCAGATATCTACCTTCTATGCTATCAAAATCTATTTTCCTATCAATAACCCAGGTTATGATTTACCATGTTCCTCTGGGCTACTCTTAACTCCAGTTGGCTGGCCCTCATGGCCATGGTACCCCATGGTCTCTTCTCCTCTCCCCACCCTCCTCTCTTCTCATGGTCTTCTCAGACCCCAAGCCCAGAGACCCTGAACCCCACCTATGTCTCTTCAGCCTAGCTACTAGCAGTTGCCATCTTTATTTAACCAATAGTTCTAGATTAAGGAGCAAGGTCACATTGCACCTGTAGATTCTCTCACTCCTGGGAGCAGCCAAAACTTGGGAGCCAGTATTTATCTTTTTTTTTTTTTTTGACATATTCTCATGTTTTCCAGGTCTTCATATTTTTCTATACCAATTAAATACATCCCACAAAGTGGCTTTCTTGCTTCTCCTCTTTGCCTTTTGTATTTCACCCATTTCCACATAGCTCCATTAGCCTTATTCTTTCCATTTACCTTCTTGATGTCTTTCATATGTTGTGTTCTGTTTTTTTGCCCTCTGCTTCCCTACACCACAGTAGATGAAGGTTTCAGATTCTCTTGGTAATCCTTAAAGAGATTGTTTTGTTAGAGAACATTACAGTTCTCCATTTTTCTTTTTTTTATTAGATATTTTCTTATTTTACATTTCAAATGCTATCCTGAAAGTTCCCTATTACCCCCCCCCTTGCACTGCTCCTCTACCCACCCACACTCCCACTTCTTTGCCCTGGCATTCCCCTATATTGGGGCATATAAAGTTTGCAATACCAAGGGGACTGCCTCTCTTCCCAATGATAGTCGACTAGGCCGTCTTCTGCTACATATGCAATTAGAGACACGTGCTCTGGGGGTTCTGGTTAGTTTATATTGTTGTTCCTCTTATAGGTTTGAAGACCCCTTCAGCTCCTGGGGTAATTTCTCTAGCTTCTCCATTGAGGGCGCTGTGTTCCATCCTATAGATGACTGTGAGCATCCACTTCTGTATTGGCCAGGCACAGGCATAGCCTCATACGAGACAGTTATATCAGGATCCCTTCAGCAAACTCTTGCTAGTATATACAATAGGGTTTGATGACTGATTATGGGATATATCCCTGGGTGGGATAGACTTTGGATACTCCATCCTTTCATCTTAGCTCCAAACTTTGTCTCTGTAATTCTTTTCATGTGTATTTTGTTCCCTATTCTAAGGAGGAATGAAGTATCCACGCTTAGGGCTTCATTCTTCTTGATTTTCTTGTGTTTTGCAAATTGTATCTTGGGTATTCTAAGATTCTGTGCTAATATCCGCTTATCGGTGAGTGCATATCCAGTGACTTCTTTTGTGATTGGGTTACCTCACTAAGGATGATATCCTCCAGATATATCCATTTGCCCAAGAATTTCATAAATTCATTGTTTTTAATAGCAGCATAGTTCTCCATTGTATAAATGTACCACATTTTCTGTATCCATTCCTCTGTTGAGGGACATCTGGGTTCTTTCCAGCTTCTGGCTATTAAAAATAAGGCTGCTATGAACATAGTGGAGCATGTGTCCTTATTACCAGTTGGAACATCTTCTGGGTATATGCCCAGGAGGGGTATTGCTGGGTCCTCCAGTAGTACTATGTCCAATTTTCTGAGGAACCAGCAGACTGACTTCCAGAATGGTTGTACAAGCTTGCAATCCCACCAGCAATGGAAGAGTGTTCCTCTTTCTCCACATCCTTGCCAGCATCTGCTGTCACCTGAATTTTTGATCTTAGCCATTCTGACTGGTGTGAGGTGGAATCTCAGGGTTGTTTTGATTTGCATTTCCCTGATGATTAAGGATGTTGAACATTTTTTCAGATGTTTCTTAGCCATTCGATATTCCTCAATTGAGAATTCTTTGTTTAGATTTGTACCCCATTTTTAATGGGGTTATTTGATTTTCTGGAGTCCAGCTTATTGAGGTCTTTGTATATATTGGATATGAGTCCCCTATCAGATTTAGGATTGGTAAAAATCCTTTCCCAATCTGCTGGTGGCCTTTTTGTCTTCTCAACAGTGTCTTTTGCCTTACAGAAGCTTTGCAATTTTATAAGGTCCTATTTGTCAATTCTTGATCTGACCGCACAGGCCATTGCTGCTCTGTTTAGGAATTTTTCCCCTGTGCCCATATCTTCAAGGCTTTTCCCCACTTTCTCCTCTATAAATTTCAGTGTCTCTGGTTTTATGTGGAGGTCTTTGATCCACTTAGACCTGAGCTTTGTACAAGGAGATAAGAATGAATCAATTTGCATTCTTCTACATGATAACCACCAGTTGTGCAAGCACCATTTGTTGAAAATGCTGTCTTTTTTCCACTGGATGGTTTTAGCTCCCTTGTCAAAGATCAAGTGACCATAGGTGCGAGGATTCACTTCTGGGTCTTCAATTTTTTTTTGTTTTTGTTTTTGTTTTTTTGTGGATTTTTTTTTTTTTTTTTTTTTTTTTTTTTTTTTTTTTTTTTTTTTTTTTTTTTTTTTGTGTTTTTTTTTTTTTTTTTTTTTTGCTTTTTTGAGACAGGGTTTCTCTGTATAGCCCTGGCTGTCCTGGAACTCACTCTGTAGACCAGGCTGGCCTCGAACTCAGAAATCCACCTGCCTCTGC
The DNA here is from genome assembly GCA_902729485.2 of Mus minutoides. NCBI lineage: Eukaryota > Metazoa > Chordata > Mammalia > Rodentia > Muridae > Mus > Mus minutoides. Next base: position 1,034,494 of record LR749971.1, on the reverse strand, counting down.
CTCCTGAGTGCTGGGATTAAAGGTGTGCGCCACCATGCCTGGCATTTGGTCTCCCTTTATTGTTGAATTGCTCTGGCTATGACTTCAAGTACTATATTGAATAGGTAAGGAGAAAGTGGGCAGCCTTGTCTAGTCCCTGATTTTAGTGGGATTGCTTCGAGTTTCTCTCCATTTAGTTTGATATTGGCTACTGATTTGCTGTATATTGCTTTTATTATGTTTAGGTATGGGCCTTGAATTCTTGATCTTTCCAAGACTTTTATCACGAAAGGGTGTTGGATTTTGTCAAATGCTTTCTCAGCACCTAACGAGATGATCATGTGGGTTTGTGGGGTTTTTTGTTTGTTTTGGTTTTTTTTTTTTTGTCTTTGAGTTTGTTTATATAGTGGATTACGTTGATGGATTTCTGTATATTAAACCATCCTGCATTCCTGGGATGAAGCCTACTTGGTCATGATGAATGATCATTTTGATGTGTTCTTGGATTCAGTTTGCAAAGATTTTATTGAATATTTTTGCATCGATATTCATAAAGGAAATTGGTCTGAGGTTCTCTTTCTTTGTTGGATCTTTGTGTGGTTTAGGTATCAGAGTAATTGTGGCCTCATAGAATGAATTGTGTAGAGTACCTTCTGTTTCTATTTTGTGGAATAGTTTGAAGAGAGTTGGAATTAGGTCTCCTTTGAAGGTCTGATAGAACTCTGCACTAAGCCCATCTGGGAGCCTAGGTACCAGTTTTCCATGGAGGCTTCTATCCAGGCCGGGTGGGCAGGCCCCGGGGAAGGAAGGGAGTACAGGCCGGGAGAGGAAGCCTATGCTGCACCTTCCAGGTAGCTAGGTAACTCTGAGGGAGCCTGGGTCAGGGAGAAGCCCACAATCCAGTGAGGAATGAGGCAGGAATAGGGCAAGGTTCTTAGAGAGAGAAGATCTCTTCCCAAGTGTTACAGCTCTTGGAACAAAAGGGTCAGACAAAGAAATACTTCTCGCATTCCTTTAATTCCCTGCATGGCTCCCCTATATACCATTCTGCAAGTAATTTAGAGTTTGACAGCAAGCCCCTCTCATTGGCTTGGGCTGAGAGTTTGGGGGAAACCTTATTTTCATGTGAGAGGGCTTGGTGCTGTTCCTAAGTGGCGGATAGCCACGCCTCTCCTGTGGGGGTTTTGGGGACGGTTACTCTGGCAGGAGCCAGGGTCCAGGAGACAAGAGAGAACTCCTTTTCTTCCCATGTAAGTGAATTATCACCACATGGTGCTGGGGTTCAAGATCTAGCCTCGACTGGAAACCAGGCTGTCTGCAAGTAACCCATTGCCCCACACCCATCAGTATTTATCTTTACAGTGTATATCAAAAGATCAAACCTCAGCAGCTGACTAACTCTGCCTGCCGCTGGGCCTGGCTAACCTTGCAAGTGTTTGGCTGGCTGTTAAGATGGGCTCTCTTAGTTATCACATTTTGTGTGGCAAGCTTATAATTTTCACTGTGGGTCTTTCCCCTTGCTAAGTATAAAAAGCTCTCTTGCCTTAGAAATAGCAGATGAAAGAAAGACCAAAACTTAGGAGGACTAACGTCAAACCCTGTAGCACACAATGTCCAGCGTCACAGGCTTGTGGCACAATCATCTGGGTGACAATAGCATCGTCACTGCCACCTTGGGCATGCTCAGCCTCTCTTCAGCCGGTTCCACCCCACCATACCTGCAGTTTTCCCTCACAGACGTCCCATAGTCCTGGCATCTCCAATGCAGCTTAGGCTTCTTGGCGTCATACAATGAGGGAGCCTGTGGTATAACATGGACCTCAATATGCTGACGAGACCCAAAGGCACGTGTTAGTGAAAGAGCTATATGTCACTTTTGCTAGAGATAGGTGTAATTTTAATTTTTTCGAATCCTATTTTTAATGATAGTTCTTAAACACTTTAAACTCCCTTAAAGTCCACCACCCACCAGAGGGAGTAGAGAAAAAAAAACAATACAAACAAGGAAGCAGACCTGTTTTGAAAGGTTCTTTGGAGCAACTCCCATCTGTGTTGTCTGGAAATTAGCAGTTCAGTTCACAGGTCAGCAGCAGCAGCAGCTCGATCCACTCACAGACATCTCACAGATACACCAGCAGTCCAGTTTGGTAGAGTCTGGATAGCAAACATGACTTGGCTTGAGTCAGCAGGAGGGACCAGGAGGGATACCGGGAGAAGTTCTCAGCTGTGCCTCTCTCAGGGAAGCAAAGATCAGAGAAGACGTGAGACCCACAAGCGTTGCACAGCTAGCTGTACCAGCAAGCCAAGCTCTGTCTCTGTCACTCCATGGAGTCCGAACATTACGTGTCCTCCACGTGCCTTGCCTCAGCACTGGTCTAGCCTCAGCATGTACATCCAATCAGCCCGAGTGGAAGTCACAAGAAACTGCAGCACAACAGAAGTTTTTTTGTGCATTTCTCTCTATGGAGTCCCGGCAAATGCAGCTCAACTATGCAATGTAAGACAGACCAATACATGTGTGCTGTTAGCAAAGGATCTTTCATCACGTGTCCTTTCATGTGCTCGCTTTAGCAGAACATCCTCTCTCCTGTGTCTGCTTCAGCGAAATGTTCCTTCCCCTGTTTGCCCCAGCAAAACACCAACCAGCTGACTTTCCAAAGAACCCGTAAGTGTCCATGTCAGATAAGGAGAATGACTCCTTTTTTTTTTTTTTTTTTTTTGCAAGGGGCAACTAGCTTCCTGAGTCCCAGAGATAGTACTGGGTTATGTCTATTTGCCAGGATGTGGTTAAAGGAGTTTCTTCCAGACCTGACAATTCTGAATTCAGATACGCCGTCAATGAAGGTGAACTGTCATACTTGGTATGAAGATTGAGTAAGAAAATGTACACATTAGGCAGAGCATGCCACCAAAGGGGTGCATGATGAATTTTTGCTCTCTGTCCTTCTGCTGTTTAGAAATACATGTTTTGTGTATGTTGTCAACGAGTCTAGAAAATAGAGAGATGAAGCATCAAACAGCTAAATGCTATGATTTTTCACTGTGTAGAGACATTACATTCTCAGGCAAACCAAATTTCGAATGAAATCGGGAAATAACTAACCACATTTATCAGATGAAGTCCAACTGCTCCAGTCAGTGCCTCTCCCCCCTTCCCATGTGTTTAGCACAATTCCTGGTCTGCCATGCCATGCCTTTTCTCCTTTTACTAAGAGAATACTGTTCAGCCAGGAGCCATCCAAAACAGAGATGGTGAGTGTCCAGAAACTCTGAGGGACGCTTCTCATCATCCTGGCAGATGGAAGTCTTTACCAAATGCATAATATATAGATACACATATCTAAAGTATTAAAGTTAGCATCAGAATCTAGGCTCATTGAGGACTGGTTAGAGTCCTGGTCACCTCTGTGTCCCAGGTACAAAGCACATGGAAGACCAACCACCATGTCTTGTACACAGACATTGATGTAAATCATCTTAGCTAGTTCATTTCCAGGATTTCTTCTCTCCTCCCAACCAAGGAAGAGCCCTGCCAAGACAAAGTGAGCAGCTTGCCAAGTTGCTGCAGGTTCTAAGCAGTGTAGTCAAGACTCTAGAGAGTTTACGTCTGGGGCCTTTTGTTTCCAACTTAGGTACTCCGCGTGTAAAGGCACCTGTTGGGGGAAGGAAACAATGGGCTTGAGATACACAGCTTAAAGGAGAAAGGGGAGCCGTGCATGGTGGTGCACGCCTTTAATCCCAGCACTTGGGAGGCAGAGGCAGGCGGATCTCTGAGTTCGAGGCCAGCCTGGTCTACAGAGTGAGTTCCAGGACAGCCAGGGCTATACAGAGAAACCCTGTCTCGAAAAACCAAAAAAAAAAAAAAAGGAGAAAGGGGAAGCTGGGGTTAGTGGGGTTAGGAGCATTTTCCTCTATTTGTGAATGCACATCTATCCGACAACCTATCAGCAGTGGTCGTCCTCCCTCTTGCTTGGCTCTAAGAAGGTACAAACTATTGAAAGAGACCCCTCCCACTTTCTTCCCCTAATGTACAGATAGAGCCTCAGACACCTGGGGTGGGGGTGGGGGCGGGGAGGATGTTCTAAAAGCCTCTCAGATGAATGGCCAGGCAGGCAAATCTTTAGTCTTTGGATGAGTCCTAACTGGGCCTCATGGTTTGCCTAACTGATTTGCAAGGCCCTTTGCATTTCCCTCCTAAGTATCAGAGAGACAGGGAGCTGCTGACCCTCGGCAAGATAAGGCAGGGCTCCACGGCAGAGCCGGCCTCACCCTGCTGCAGGGCGGGTTCACTGAAGTAGCTTGGTTAGAGCTGGCTCACGAAGAAGGGAGGTTTCATCCCTGCTACCTCTTCCCTCTCCCAGCAGCTACCCCAGGAATTGTTGTAGCAACTATCTGAATACTACTCACTATTTAAGGCCCACATTTATTGGGGATACTTGTATATATTTAAGAAGAAGATAGTTGGAGGGGGGAGTTTGAGAGGTGGCTTCAGTGGTTAAGAACACTGGCTGCTCTTTCAGAGGACTTGAATTCAGTTCCCACTGCCCACTAGGCACACATGTGGTGGTGCACAGACATACATGCAGGAGAAACTCACATACATGTAAAATAAAATAAAAAGGCAGCAGGTGAGAATATAATGTTCCAGATGGGGGAAATGATCTTTTAACCATTTTCTGTTTTGATTCAGAAAAGCAGTCTCCTTGGCATCTCCAGACCATCTCCAGATGGCTTTTCAGAAAAACGGAAACAGAAGCTGAGATGGAGTTTTATGGTAGAGTGCTTTCTTAGACTCGAGTTCTATCCCTAGCATAGCAATCAATAAATCAATCAGTAAATATTCAGACTTGTAACTGATCATTCTTTCATATTTTTTTTCAAGATCTATTCACCCAGTGTCTTAGTTAGGGTTTCACTGCTGTGAACAGACACCATGACCAAGGCAACTCTTATAAGGATAACATTTAACTACGGCTGGCTTACAGGTTCAGAGGTTCAGTCCATTATCATCAAGGCAGGAGCATGGCAGCATCCAGGTGGTGCAAGAGGAGCTGAGAGTTCTACATCTTATTCCAAAGGTAAAGAGAAGACTGTCTTCCAGGCAGCTAGGATGAGGGTCTTAAAGCCCATGTCCACAGTGACACACTTCCTCCAACAAGGCCACACCTCCTAATAGTGCCACTCCCTGGACCAGGCATATTCATTCAAACCACCACACCCCAAATAAAATACTATTCACTTATAATAGGTATGCACTTATGTGTTTCCAGGTTTAGACAGTTTCTGCAACACTATTTACCAAATAGTGTACATTTGTTACTTTTCTGTAGCTGACAGAAACAATTTAAAGGAGAAATTGTTTTTTTCTGACTCACAGTTTCAGGGGCTTCAGCTTGGCTGCAGGTGCTCTTGCACTGCGACACAGCATACTGCAAACAGACCCGGTGCCTGTCACATCAGCAAAAGCCAAGACTCGAGTCTTTAAGCCGAGCTTTCTTCTGAAACCTGGCAATCCAGAAAGCCAGAGTGAAGTCTGTCTTCTAAGTTCTTTCCTCATTAGTGGTTTTCTAGAGAATCAGAACAAAGAAACCCAATTAAAAGTTCAGGCTTATCCTTCTGGCCTGGTGGCTCTTACCTCTGAGATTGCCTTCCCACCGTGTGTCTCCCTCTCCAGTAGCAGGGGACGTTTTATAGACCCAAGGTCACTGAATCTTGTCCACTCTTTGTGTTTTGTGTGAAGTGTGTGCGGGGTTAATTCAGAACAAGAATCACCAGCAATCTGCAGTGCGCGCCAATTCCTCCATCCAGAACGCACACAGAGTCATTCATGCGATGCTCCTAGCATGGTGTCCCTTTCTTAGGGGTGGTAGAGAAAGATCTTCACGTGTAGAAGCAGGAAGAAAAGGAAGAGAGAGGCTACTTGAAGGGGGGTGGGGGACTGCATCCCCTTCAGTCAGTCTGATTCCCCAGCCACCCATGTTAGAGGGGTATCTTTCTCAGTTCATCTTCTGTAGAAACCCTCAGACACACTTGGAGGTGTGCATCAGTGCCCACCTATGTGCTTCAGATCTCAGTTGTGCAAATAATGAAAGTCAAACACAGCTTCTATCTGGCCTGAGATTTCTACCGGGATATTTAATTATTTTTCTGTCTGCATCTTTAAAAAAAAAAAAAAAAGCTGCTTTTTTTTCTTTTATTATCTTCTGCTTTCTCCTGAAACCTGAAACCACAGCAGTAGATACCACTCTTGGTGGGAGTTGGAAACTATGTGAGCCTGGCTCCTTCTCTTTTCTCCCCTGGATGTACAGAAGAGTTTCCTGTGCCTAAATCTACATCGATGAACACTCCTTTGAGAGACACCATGACCGACCAAGGCAACTTAATGAAGGAAGGGTTTATGCTGGACTTACAGTTCAGAGTGTATTAGTCAGAATTCTCTAGGGGAACAGAATGTATATGTATATACATATATATGCATATAGGATTTATTAGAGTGAATTACAGGCTATGTTCCAGATAGTACAATTATGGCTGTTCCTGACAGAAGGGCCAAGATTCTGGTAGTTGTTCAGCCCACAAGGCTGGATAACTCAGTCAGTCTTCAGTATACCTTCGAATCCCCAAGAAGTAGGCTCTAATACCCTTGGAGTGCTGCCTCAGGGTAGATTAACTTACCAGCAAGAGTGAGCAGGCGAGCAGGCAAAAAGCCATTGCTTTTCTCTTCCCTGTCCTTTTTCGGAAGCTGCTACCTGAGGGTGAAACCATGATTTAGGGTGAGTCTTCTCACCTCAAATGATCCAGTCAAGGAAACCCTCACTGATGTGTCCAAAGGCTTGAGTTTCAGGTGACTCCAGATGTGGTCAAGTTGACATCCAAGATTAGCCATCACATGGAGGCATAAAAGCCCATCGCTGTTGTGGTAATTAAGTGTGGCAGCAGACAGGTATGCAGCAGGAACAGCCAAGAGCTCACATTTCAAACAATGAACAGGAAGCAGAGAGGGCAAACTGGCCTGACAGGAGGTTTTTAAACTTCACCCCCAGAAATACACTTTCTTCAGCAAAGCCACACCCCCTATGCCGCCATAAACAGCTGGGAACCATGTGTACAAATATCCAAGAATATGGGGGGAGTGGGAGCGAGCATCTCATTCAAAACACCATAGAGAGTATAAAGGGAGCAGAAAGGTATTGGGCATGAGGAGAACTCGGGGCTAGATCAGGTTTAAATGGTGGGCTTAGCGTTGGAGTAACTATCATGAGCTAAGGTACTTTTTTTTTCTGGAATTTGTCAATCTTTGTCAAAAATCTCAAGCTTCCATTTTCGTTTCCTTGCCAGTGTGTGGAGGACTGGAGTGGTTGATACATCAGGCTGGCCTCACCCAGAAAGAAACAATCAGGTGAACAACCGTTGTTATGCACACTGGGAAAGAGAATGACGGAAAGAGAATGGCTGTTCTCAAACGCCAAGAACAATGGCTCTGTGTCTGTTTGCAAATCCCAGGCCTTATTTTTGTAGATATGTTCATTCTGAGTTTTAAAGGTTTTCTGTGAGTGACTCTTACTTGAGTTCTCATTTCTGCAGATACACCACCCTCCTCTCACCAGCCCTGTCCTTCCCAGAATCCACCTCACACCTGACCAAAACATTCCTCAGGAACCCGTTCACTGAACTTTTTACGGCTCTGTGAAGCCTTGTGATTTCTTCCACAATCATCTCTAGGGAGAAATGTGTAACTGTTGAAAATAATGAATAAAAAAATATATATCACTTAGTGGTTCTTTACAATTGTCTATTTGTAGATTATTCACAAGAGACAACAGCGCCATCTCAGTGAGGCAGGGAAGAGACAGCATGATCCAGAGGTCATTGAATGCTCTCTGAAAGGACAGATGAATAAATAGTCCTGATGTGTAGGTTGTAAAGGCTCAACAAATGGGATAAAGGTGCAAAGAGGGCTTAGGTACTTCTATATCTATAAAAATGTCCTTCTTCTAAGGTTGGGACTAACTTAGTTGTAGAACACATGTGAGCACAATATTAGTGTTCAATCCCCAGCAGTCAGAAAAACAAACAAACAAACAACAACAACAAAAATCTCAATCAAACACACTCCTTCCACTAATTTAAAAAACAAAACAAGAAACAAGTGTGGTAGCCCCCATTCACAATCTCAGCACTTAAGAGGCAGAGGCAGGAGGATTGCTCCAAGTTTGAGGCCATCCTGGTTGTATTACTATTTTTTCTATCACTGTGATAAAAAAAAAAATAGCATGACTGGGTAAGTCAGAGTTTTCTAGAGTAGCAACTTATAGCCTGAATATCTCTCTCCCTCTCTCTCTCTCTCTCTCTCTCTCTCTCTATATATATATATATATATATATATATATATATATATATATATATTAGAATATAATTATTATTATATTAGCTGCAGTCCAGCTAATCCAACAATGAATGTCTACCAATAGAAGGTCTAGGAATCCCTGAGGCTGGTTGTCTCAGCTAGTTGGGGTTTTTTTTTTTTAAGATTTATTTATTTATTATATGTAAGTACACAGTAGCTGTCTTCGGACACCCCAGAAGACGGTATCAGATCTCATTACAGAAGGTTGTGAGGCACCATGTGGTTGCTGGGATTTGAACTCAGGACCTTCAGAAGAGCAGTCAGTGCTCTTACTGTTGAGCCATCTCTCCTGTCTCCTTGTTTTTTGTTTGTTTGTTTTTTTTGTTTGGTTTGTTTTTCTTTGTTTGTTTTGTTTTTAAATTTTATGTATATGAGTGTACTGTAGTTGTCTTCAGACATACCAGAAAAGGGCATCAGACCCTGTTACAAATGGTTGTGAGCCACCCACCGTGTGGTTGCTGGGAATTGAACTCAGGACCTCTGGAAGAGCAGGCAGTGCTCTTAATCACTCTCCAGCCCTCAGCTTGTCTTTATGAGATGATGGAAGCAGTCCGTGCTGATGCCAGTGAAGGGAAAGGATGTGGTAGCAAAGTAAGAGCAAGCTGGCAAAGAGCCGAAGCTTCCTTCCTCCATGTCTGTTTCCAGCAGGAGGCGTAGCCCAGATTAGCTCTGGATTAAAGGTGTGTCTTCTGGACCCAAGATGTGAATTAGAAGTAGATCTTCCATTCCAAATTAACCAGAAATCCCTCACAGGTGTTACCCCCCACCTTTGAGTTTAGTTAATTCCAGATGTAGTCAGGTCAACCAATATATAACCTTGTTTGACATGGTACAGAAGCAAGAGTTTATTTCTGCTTTGGTTCCAGAGGGACAGTCACGATGTTGGGGGACATATGACAGCAGGCAGCCAAAGCAGGCTGCTGAAAGATCACATTTTCAACTGACAGGAGAAGCAGAGAGGGTGACCTGGAAGCGGGAGAAGTTATACACCCTTAAAGTGGACAACCCCAGTGAGAATTTCACTCCAGCAAGCCCCACCCTTTAAAAGGTCCTAAAACCCTCCCAAAGGACACATTCATCTGGGGATCACGTGATTGGATACCTGAGTTTATGGAGGACATTGCTCACTCAAGCCACCACACTGGGTGACATAGTGAGCTTCGGGCCAGCAGAAACTAAACAGTGAGATGGCTACAAAAACAAAGGAAAGCAAAACAAAACACATACCCGGCCAGTGCAATAGAGAGCTTCCCAGAGGCTTACAGGCGATTGACCACACACAGGCCAGTGGAGCAGACTACAGAGCTCTGGGGTAAATCCACATGCTTATAGTCGATTGATTTTGAACAAATGTGTGAGGAACACACACTGAGAAGTGGCAATCTCTTAATGAGTGCTATCGGGACAATCGGATGTCCATAGGCTGAAGCCATTCAGATCCACAGCCCACCTCACATACCAAAATCAACTCAGAATGGACTGACTTAAAAGGCCCAGGGATAAGACCTGAATGGGGGGGGAGGGACAAAACGGGCAAAAGACCTCAACAGGCATTTGTCAAAAGAAAGTCCACAACCATAATAGGTGTATGAAAAAATAACATTACAAATTAAACATTTTTTAAAAGGCAAATTAAAACGAGCTCACGTCTTTCAGAATGACTATTGTTTTAAAAGATAAAAGGAGAAGCTTGGCAAGGACGAGAAGAAACCTCTATGAGCTTCTGCTTTCCACTAAGGAAAGTGGCTGGGCGGTTCCTCAAAATCTAAAACTACCACATGACCCAGAAATCGGATGGAATCTGTGTCAGAGAGTATGTGTTTGCACGTGTGGATTTAGCACTGGTCATGACAGTCAAGATAGAATGTCAAAAGCCAAGTGTGGTATCACTCCTTTCTCACTCCTTTCTCGCTAGATAAGCAAAGCAAAGCAAAAACAGCCGGGCATGGTGGCACATTCCTTTAATCCCAGCACCTGGGAGGCTGAGGCAGGCAGATTTCTGAGTTCGAGACCAGCCTGGTCTACGAAGTGAGTTCCAGGACAGCCAGGGCTACAGAGAAACCTTGTCTTGACACCCCCCCCCAAAAAAAAAGCAAAAACAAAAACAAATAATATAAGCAAAAAATATGACCTGAAGATGTAGCATCTACATAATGGGATTATTGACCTGTAAAAAGATGAGAGCATCATCCAATGTGATATGAATAAACCTGACGATATTAAACTGTAAAACAAGGGGTCATGGAGAGACAAAGGTGGCATGATTCTGATTCTCTGAAGAACTGCTGATTGACTGAAACCTGGACCACAGCATTCTAAGTATTGGGACTTCAGGAACATGGCCATGACAGAATTTTAAAAGGTGTGATGGAAGCAATCCCACTAAAATCAGGGACTAAACAAGGCTGCCCACTTTCTCCCTATCTATTCAATAAAGTACTTAAAGTCCTACCCAGAGCAAATCAACAACAAAAGGAGGTCAAGGGGATACAAATTGGAAAAGAAGTCAAAATATCACTGTTTGCAGATGATATGATAGTATATATAAGTGACCCCAAAATTCCACCAGAGAACTTCTAAACCTGATAAACAGCTTCAGTGCAGTAGCTAGATATAAAATTAACTCAAACAAATCAATGGCCTTTCTCTACACAAAGGATAAAATGGCTGAGAAAGAAATTAGGGAAACAACACCCTTCACAATAGTCACAAATAATATAAAATACCTTGGTGTGACTCTAAGGAAGTGAAAGATCTGTATGACAAGAACTTCAAGTCTCTAAAGAAAGAAATTGAAGATCTCAGAAGATGGAAAAATCTCCCATGCTCATGGATTGGCAGGACTAATATAGTCAAAATGGCTATCCTGCCGAAAGCAATCTACAGATTCAATGCAATCCCCATCAAAACTCCAACTCAATTCTTCACTGAGTTAGAAAGGGCAATTTGCAAATTCATCTGGAATAATAAAAAACCTAGGATAGCAAAAACTATTCTCAACAATAAAAGAACCTCTGGGGGAATCACCATGCCTGACATTAAGCTGTACTACAGAGCAATTGTGATAAAAACTGCATGGTACCGGTACAGGAACAGACAGGTAGATCAGTAGAATAGAATTGAAGACCCAGAAATGAATCCACACACCTATGGTCACTTGATCTTTGACAAGGGAGCTAAAACCACCCAGTGGAAAAAGGACAGCATTTTCAACAAATGGTGCTGGCACAACTGGTGGTTATCATGTAGAAGAATGCAAATTGATCCGTTCTTATCTTCTTATACAAAGCTCAAGTCTAAGTGGATCAAAGACCTCCACATAAAACCAGAGACACTGAAATTTTTTTCCTTGTTCCAGTCAACCCCGCTCGCTCTGCTCAACCCCGCTTGCTCCGCTTGACCCCGCTCGCTCTGGCCAGCTCCGCTCGCTCCGGCCACCCCGTACAGTCCCACTCACTCTGGCCAACCCCTCTTGCTCCAGTCGGCGCGCTCGCTCCGATCAGCTCCGCTTGCTCCGGTTGGCCCCGCTCGCTCTGGCCATCCCTGTTTGGCTCCGCTCACTCTGGTGCGCCAGTCCGTCTCTCCGGTCCAAGGATTCATTTCTTATTATTCTTCATAAGTACACTGTAGCTGACTTCAGACGCGCCAGAGGAGGGCGTCAGATCTCATTACAGGTGGTTGTAAGCCACCATGTGGTTGCTGGGATTTGAACTCATCACCTTCAGAAGAGCAGTCGGGTGCTCTTACCTGCTGAGCCATCTCACCAGCCCGACACTGAAATTTTTAGAGGAGAAAGTGGGGAAAAGCCTTGAAGATATGGGCACAGGGTAAAAATTCCTAAACAGAACAGCAATGGCCTGTGCGGTCAGATCAAGAATTGACAAATGGGACATTATAAAATTGCAAAGCCTCTGTAAGGCAAAAGACACAGTCAATAAGACAAAAATGCCACCAACAGATTGGGAAAGGATTTTTACCAATCCTAAATCTGATAGAGGATTAATATCCAATATATACAAAGAGCTCAATAAGCTGGACTCCAGAAAATCAAATGACCCCATTAAAAATGGGGTACAGAACTAAAAAAGAATTCTCAACTGAGGAATACCAAATGGCTGAGAAGCACCTGAAAAAATGTTCAACATCCTTAGTCATCAGGGAAATACAAATCAGAACAAACTTGAGATTCCACCTCACACCAGTCAGAATGGCTAAGATCAAAAATTCAGGTGACAGCAGATGCTGGCGAGGATGTGGAGAAAGAGGAACACTCCTCCATTGCTGGTGGGATTGCAAGCTTATACAGTCACTCTGGAAGTCAGTCTGGCGGCTCCTCAGAAAATTGGACATAGTACTACTGGAAGATCCAGCAATACCTCTTCTGGGCATATACCCAGAAGATGTTCCAACTGGTAATAAGGACACATGCACCACTATGTTCATAGCAGCCTTATTTATAATAGCCAGAAGGTGGAAAGAATCCAGATGTCCCTCAACAGAGGAATGGATACAGAAAATGTGGTACATTTATACATGGAGTACTACTCTGCTTGAATTTATGAAATTCTTGGGCAAATGGATATATCTGGAGGATATCATCCTTTTTTTTTGTTGTTGTTTTTGTTTTTGTTTTTTGTTTTTCGAGACAAGGTTTCTCTGTATAGCCCCGGCTGTCCTGGAACTCACTTTGTAGACCAGGCTGGCCTCGAACTCAGAAATCTGCCTGCCTCTGCCTCCCGAGTGCTGGGATTAAAGGCGTGCGCCACCACGCCCAGCTGGAGGATATCATCCTTAGTGAGGTAATGCAATCACAAAAGAAGTCACTAGATATGCACTCACTGATAAGTGGATATTAGGACAGAATCTTAGAATACCCAAGATATAATTTGCAAAACACAAGAAAATCAAGAAGAAGGAAGACCGGTGTTTGGATACTTCATTCCTCCTTAGAATAGGGATCAAAATACCCATGAAAGGAGTTACAGAGACAAAGTTTGGAGCTAAGACAAAAGGATGGACCATCCAGAGACTACCCTACCCAGGGATCTATCCCATAATCAGTCACCAAACCCAGACACTATTGCATATGCCAGCAAGAGTTTGCTGAAGGGACCCTGATATAGCTGTCTAGGATGAGGCTATGCCAGTGCCTGGCAATACAGAAGTGGATGCTCACAGTCATCTATATGATAGAACACAGGGCCCCCAATAGAGAAGCTAGAGAAAGTACCCAAGGAGCTGAAGGGATCTGCAACCCTATAGATGGAACAATAACATGAACTAACTAGAACCCCCAGAGCTTATGTCTCTAGCTGCATATGAAGCAGAAGATGGCCTAGTCGGCCATCCTTGGGAAGAGAGGCCCCTTGGTATTGCAAACTTTATATGCCCCAATACAGGGGAATGTCAGGGCCAAGAAGTGGGAGTGGGTGGGTAGGGTATCAGGGCAGGCAGGGGGCGGGGGAGGTATAGGGAACTTTAGAGATAGCATTTGAAATGTAAATTAAGAAAATATCTAATAAAAAGTGAGAAAAAGAAATGTTTAAAAAAAAGAAAAAGGTGTGATGGTTTGTATATGCTGGGCCCAGGAAGTGGCACTATTTGAAGGTGTGGCCTTGTTGGAGTAGGTGTGGCCTTGTTGGAGGGGTTGTGGCCTTGTTGGTATAAATGTGTTACTGTGGACTTGGGTTTAAAACCCTAGTCTTAGCTGCCTGGAAGTCAGTATTCTTCTAGCAGCCTTCAGATGAAAACATAGAACTCTCAGCTCCTCCTGCACCATGTCTATTTGGATGCTGCCATGTTCCCACCTTGATGATAATGGACTGAACCTCTGAGCCTGTTATCCAGGCCCAGTTAAATGTTAAACTTATAAGAGTTGCCTTGATTATGGTGTCTGTTCACAGCAGTAAAACCCTAAGACAAAAGGGCAGCCTCACAAAGGCAGAGAATAAACTAGTGGTGTTTCAAGTACAAGAATAAGATCTATAGATTTACAGTTAGTCACGATGTCCACAGTGAAGAATAAGGCACTGAGCGGTGACCAGTACCATTTGGACACACACACATGCACATGCACACGCACATGCGCACGCGCGCACGCAAACACACACACACACACACACACACACACACACACACACAGGCTTTTTAAATAAATTACAGGATTTCACTGCGTAGCCCTGGCTGGCCTGGCAGCCCCCTGGAGCATTGGGAACGTCGGCACATGCAGCTCTAATGGACCTCTTAATGGCCTGAGTTCTCTTTCCAGTGATTTGTGGAATGAGACAAGTTGAACTGCTTCATGCCATACATGGACTCTCCTGGAAATTTTCTTCCATTATAGCACCGCTTAAGGAGCTATCAAAAGTCTTGCTTTTTATCCTTCCTGGTAAGTGGTCTCCTTCTATGTTATCAGTAACAGTTAGTTCCAGTACCTTTCAAAGATGGTGCTCAGCAGAAACTGAGCTAATATGCAGTTACTGCTGCTCTAATTGGCAGGTTCTTGCCATCCCATTAGGCCACACCCCTGTGCTACACCTCCTGCGAAGGTTTGCCTTTACTTTGCCTTCTGCCTAGGACATGCCCTTCAGATACTAGTTGCATACATTAATCTTCAGTTTCTCTAGGTAGTCCCTAAAATACCGCAATAGATAAGACAGTTTTGGTGTGTGGAAGCCAGGAAGCAAGTACAGCAGTATTTAGCCATGGGCTGGCTAAAGCAGACATGGGAAGAGAACCAAAATAACCCTGACTTACGGAGCTTATCTGTCTGCTTTCCAGTCTCAAGATTATTGGTTTCTTTGAGGGTAGAGATTGTAAATTTAGATTGGGTCTGTTAAGTTTCAACAGCATAAGAAAGGCACAAGGGACGGTCCAGTGTGTCCTCAAGTCGGGGAATATGGACAGAGATCTAGACTGCAAACGGAAGATGTGGTCGTCTCGAGGAACACAATTTTCAGAGGTCAGTGGTTGTCCTGTAGCAAATCCCTCTGAATGGAAGCACCCAAACGCCCCTGTCGGGGGAGAAGTTCCTTGTAAGTCAGGAAGGAAGCTTCCTCATTCTCAGGAAGTTCCTTAAACTTACAGGATTCGGAAGCCCCCCGCCCCCGCCCCCAGGGTTATATAAAGAATAACAGTGGCCGAAGAGAGATTTCCCAGGTCTGAGCTGCTTGAAGTAAATTCTGACCTGCTGAACTGTATACAGATCATTCCCAGAGTGCAAGGAAGCAGAGCTCTAGGGACGCCTGTGCTGGGTTGGACTTTTCAATGATGCATCTGCCTTTAAGCCATCAGCGTTCCTGTAACACCAATACACTCACTGCTTCACCATATTGGACTCCCGTGGAGCTGTCACTGGGTTCTTCATCTGGGTCAAGCAGGTGTTTGCTAATGCCTCTCTAGAAAAAGTCACACAAGAGCTACAAGATTAAAAAAAAAAAAAGTAAGGTCGCAGAAGAGACAGCTCACTGGTTAAGAGCAGCACGTCAGGCTGCTCACAACTCCAGGTCCAAGGGGCCTAACGCCCTCTTCTGGCCTGCTCAGGTACTGCACTCAAGTGCACAAATGCACACACAAACATACACAAACAAAAATAAAGCTAAAAATTTTTTAAATTAATTAATTTTTACACTCCACATTTTATTCCCCAATGCTAAAATATTGTAATGGTTATAGTTCTTTGTTAAGAGCATATTAAGAGCGTATAAGGCTCTGTAGCTGTGGAGTCTCCAACTAATCCGTTAATGGTCCGACTAACTGCTTTGGTAAAGGCAGAAGGCGAGCCAGGTATGTCTCTCTGGCTTTTCACAGCGATCCACATGGCTGAGATGACAACCTCTGTGTGGGACATTCTTTACTTTTCAGTCTGGGTGATTGAGGTACTGGCAATCCAGGTAAGGGACAGCTGCCACCACGCCTCACCATGACCCTGACCCTTTGCCGGTACCCAGACCTCTAGGGTGGTCTCAAGTATGCTCAGGAGGCTGGCAGATGAAGAACACAGCAGTTGCCTGCTGAAAGCCCATTTCACAGAGACCCAGAAATGACAGGACAAAGGATGTCATGTGAATGACAGGACAAAGGATGTCATGTGAATGACATCTGACCGCACTGACAAGATTAAATTTCACAGTGTTATTTAGAAAGTCAAGGTTGCCTTCTGGGTGGTGGTGGTGCACACCTTTAATTCCAGAGTTTGGGAGGCAGAGGCAGAGGCAGACAGATCTCTTTGGATTCAAGGCCAGTCTGATCTACAGAGGAAGTTCCAGGACAGCCAGGGCTACACAGAGAAACCTTGTCTCAACATCTCACCACCTGTCCCCCACGCCTCCAAAAAAGGAAGAAAGAAAGAAAGAAAGAAAGAAAGAAAGAAAGAAAGAAAGGAAGGAAGAAAGAAAATTAAGATGGCAATTGTAGGGTTTTACGTTTTTCAGGAGCTGTGGGATATAGGGGCCTGTGTGAGCCCACTGTTTGGATGCCCACAGAACTCTCCTTTCTTGGGATAGATAGTAGTTAAAATTGTAGAACAGCATCAGTTCTCAATGGAAGGAGAAGAGGGCTGAACATTGAAGCCAGTGGAGTACCGCATCCGAAGGCTGGGCAGAGAGAGCATGCTGGCTGAAGACAAAGGAGTAGGAGTAGTATTTGGTCTGTGACCCTGACTTGGAAAAGCTTTGCAAATGCAAATACACTGGCCACATAATGCCATGAGCATTTTAGCTCACACACTATGCATGATACAGACCCCCTCACACACACACACACACACACACACACACACACACACACGCACACACACTCAGGATTAAGAGTATGGCTCCTACCCTCACACGCACACACACACACACACGCACACACACACTCAGGATTAAGAGTGTGGCTCCTATACAGGTCTATTACTTAGATTATTTTTGCAGCATATATTGATTGATTGAAAAAAAATAATACGTGAGAAAAAACTGTAGGAAATGCATTAATGTACCAAATGGAGTGTGCTAATAATAGATGCACAGCTGGCCTAAGTAAATAATTCAATTTCCTTGTGGCAACAGTCATATCTACACAAAAGACCACAATGGCTCTGTAACACTTATCAAGCAAGAAGCAAAAGGCGTCTCTAAAATCTCTTAAGAATTCCAAGTGACTCACTGAGACTAATTTCAGAATCAAGCTCAAGAATTTTTGAGCTCCAAATTAGCTTTCAGCAGAGTCTTAGGTTGGAAGACCCAGAACTTCTACATTTGCGGAGAGAACCGTGGCAGGTCAGTGATGAGACCCATTGGTGGGTTGGAAGAAGTGGGTGGAAAGGCCTCGGGAGGCAGTTTCTGAGGTGCTTATAGCCAAGGGGCCAGCCCAACACTGGCTCTCTGCGCTGCAGACAAGATGCTCACCTGCCTGGTGCCCAAGTGAAACAGTGGCAGTAACTCCTAGGCAGAGATGAAGTGACCACTGTAAAAACACAGCGCACACATGAAAAGCGCCATGGCTAAATGAAGAAGATGGAAACTCCTCCTGCAATCCATACACCTCTGGAACCGAGAGTTCACTAAAGGTTCCCCTTCCCTTCTCTTATCCCTCCCAGTCTGTCCTGAAGCTTTTTTTCTTTTATTAGATATTTTCTTCATTTACATTTCAAGTGCTATCCCATAAGTTGCCTATACCCCCCCTGCTCCCCTATCTACCCACTCCCACTTCTTGGCCCTGGCATTCCCCTGTACTCGGGCATATAAAGATTGCTAGACCAAGGGGTCTCTCTTCCCAATAATGGCCGACTAGGCCATCTTCTGCTACATATGCAGCTAGAGAAACAAGCTCTGGGGGTACTGATTAGTTCATATTGTTGTTTCATCTATAGGGTTGCAGACCCCTACAGCTCTCAGGTACTCTCTCTAGCTCCTACATTGGGGACCCTGTGTTCCACCCAATAGATGACTGTGAGCATCCACTTCTGTATTTGTCAGGCACTGACAAAGCCTCACAGGAGACAGCTATATCAGGGTCCTTTCAGCAAAATCCTGCTGGTGTATGCAGTACTGTCTGCATTTGGTGGCTGATTATGTGATGGACCCCCCCCCCCCCCCCCGCGTGGGGCAGTCTCTGGATGGTCCATCCTTTCCTCTTAGCTCCAAATTTTGTCTCTGCAACTCCTTCCATGGATATTTTATTCCCTATTCTAGGGAGGAATGAAGTATCCACACATTGGTCTTCTGTACTGGCTAGTTTTGTGTCAACTTGACACAGCTGGAGTTATCACAAAGAAAGGAGCTTCAGTTGAGGAAATGCCTCCATGAGATCCAGCTGTAAGGCATTTTCTCAGTTAGTGATCAAGGGGGAAAGGCCCTTGTGGGTGGGACCATCTCTGGGCTGGTAGTCTTGGGTTCTATAAGAGAGCAGGCTGAGCAAGCCAGGGGAAGCAAGCCAGTAAAGAACATCCCTCCATGGCCTCTGCATCAGCTCCTGCTTCCTGACCTGCTTGAGTTCCAGTCTTGACTTCCTTTGGTGATGAACAGCTGTATGGAAGTGTAAGCTGAATAAACCCTTTCCTCCCCAACTGCTTCTTGGTCATGATGTTTGTGCAGGAATAGAAACCCTAAGACAGTCTTCTTTCTTGATTTTCTTGTGTTTTGGAAGTTGTATCTTGGGTATTCTAGATTTCTGGGCTAATATCTACTTATCAGTGAGTGCATATCAAGTGACTTCTTTTGTGATTGGGTTACCTCACTCAGGATGATACCCTCCAGATACATCCATTTGCCCAAGAATTTCATAAATTCATTGTTTTAATAGCTGAGTAGTACTCCATTGTGTAAATGTACCACATTTTCTGTATCCATTCCTCTATTGAGGGACATCTGGGTTCTTTCCAGCTTCTGGCTATTATAAATAAGGCTGCTATGAACATAGTGGAGCATGTGTCCTTGTTACCAGTTGGAACATCTTCTGGGTATATGCCCAGGAGAGGTATTGCTGGATCAATTGGTAGTACTATGTCCAGTTTTCTGAGGAACCGCCAGACTGATTTCCAGAGTGGTTTGCTTCAGAGTCC
This sequence comes from Mus minutoides, assembly GCA_902729485.2. Taxonomy (NCBI): domain Eukaryota; kingdom Metazoa; phylum Chordata; class Mammalia; order Rodentia; family Muridae; genus Mus; species Mus minutoides. The sequence goes on along the minus strand of LR749971.1, from coordinate 1,015,064 downwards.
CCTGCTTCGGCCTCTGGAGGGCTGGCTTTACAGGTCATAACTGGCATTACAGGTCGCAGATGGCATTGCAGGCCATCGGGGTCATTGCTAGCATCACTGGTCTCCGCCCTCTCTCTCTCTCCCTCCCTCTCATAGTCTCCTCATCTTCTCAAGATCTCCAGAGCTCTACGCTTGCTTACTTTTCATTTTACAAATAGTCTTCTTTGGTAAAAACCAGACCTTAAGGAGCAAGGAACGTGTCTCCTGGACATTTTCTCTAATTTGTACTGTCTCTTAGTGCATATTCGTGGTTAAATTCCTACGTTAATATTGATCACAATGTTTTTCCCTTCAAGTGAGAACATTAACTATGAGGGTTGGGAGCGCTGGTCAGTGTAGAGTACTCCCCTAGCACACCAGGGGTGCTGGCCCGGACTCCTAGCATCTGAGAGGTGAAAGAGGAAAGGAGTAAGAATATAAAAGAATAAAACACACAGTGGATGTAGTAGTGTCATGTCACTGAACATTGACTAGGAACGGGCTCAGGAGGCAAGTGCTTCTCCAGGGAGTGAGCGACACCCGGGCACTGCAGGGAAGCCACCATTCACCAGCGTCCTTGACAGCAGCTGTGCAGACCCAAGGACTCCGTACTCCCGCCTCATCTGCGCCCTAGTCCTTGAGTTGTCAGGGCGGCATTCCTTCACTCTCTGCCGTCATTTCCCCCTTTCGTTTCTTTGTCCTTCCTGGTACTATAGTTTCCCATATTGTCCTATTAAAGAGCTATGACGTGTTGTGTTCGGCCTAGTCCCGGGGCTTGGGGGGCTGATTTGCAAAATCTCATCCCCTGCACCCCGCGACCACACCACGCGAGTGCTCCCTCGGGCGGGGGAAGAGGGGCTCTCCTCGTGCACGTGTGTCGTTCTCCCCCCACCCCCCGCTAAGCGGGCACCTTGCGACGACTCCCCAATTCTGCAGATTAGTTTAAAGACTCTCGTGAGCTCCTGGAAGCCGGCCTGCCTCTGCGGCTGCAGCGCTCCCCGCAGGCGCGGCGTGGCTCGCTCGGCGCCTGCCACTCCCCGTCCCCCAACCCCCCCAGCCCGACTTCCTCCCGGGCTCCTCGCAGCCGGGGCGGTTTGATCTGGGGCGGGAGCGGCGGCGTCCCTCTGGGCATGCTCAGTCGCAAGCAGAGCAGCGCCTGCTGAAGCAGAGCGCGGGCGGAGCGCAGCGGGGCAGTGCCGAGAGGGCTGAGCGGAGCTTGCGGCCCGAGCCGAGCGGAGCCGAGCGGAGCCGAGAGCAGCCGAGCGACGATCTCGGGGAGACATGCAGATGATGACTAGGAAGGTCCTGCTGAACATGGAGCTGGAGGAGGACGACGATGAGGATGGAGACATTGGTGAGTGCCGGAGCCGAGGCCGGGGAGAGGGTGATCCGGGGCGGACGCCTCTGCGCGGAAGCGGAGGCTCCCAAGCAACTTTGGGTCTTTTTCCTGTGTCCGCACCGGGCGGTGTTTTGGGGGCCCCTGCTCCCGGGTTCACGACACGCCTGAGTCGGATTCTCCGAGGCCACAGGCTGCGCCGCAGCACCAGCCCGCAGAGACACAAACAAAAGGGCTGGAGCTGCGGGCGCGGGGCAGGGACGCGGGGCGACGCCGGGCGGAGGACGGTGGCACATTTCCATCCGGCCTCCTGGATGTCAAAATGTTCCCTCTTAAGGCCTCCAAACACTTTACAAAGTAAATTTAGGAGTTGGGTGTGGCTTTTCCTTCCTTTCAGGTTTTGCTCATAGACCAATCAAAGGAATTTGGTAACTCCCAGGTCTAGACGAACTTGGGAATTCCACGCCGCGATTTAGTCTTGGCCTTTCATTGTGACAGCGGTTTAGCAGGCACTCATCTTTGTGGAGAGAGCAAATAGTATTCCTTTTTAAGGAGGGGAGAAAAGTGCGCACAGGTGAGCCTCCCGGGAGCCTCACTGTCAAGCACAAGTTTCTTATTTGCCAGAGTTGAGCAAGTTAAGGCTCTGCACCTGGCAGCTGCTGGGTAAAGGATGTAGGATGCTCCAGTCTCATGAGGTTGAACAGTTAAGTGACCATTTACATAAAATACTACCCACGGGAGCAGTGTTAAAAAGTTACACTCGTAACAGTTAGTTTCTTAGGGAAATATTCTTGTCTGCCCTAGTGAGGCACTCAAGTGAGATCCAGCCGGGATAGAAATTGGCACAAGCAAGAGGCTCTGAGTTTAAGCCCTTGCTGCCATCAGATTTCAATTTAGAAAGAAAATCTAATTTGGTCTAGCCTGTGTTATATGATAGGCATCATAGGTTGTCTTCAGACCCTGCCAGTAGGCTGGTTTTGCTTTTACTGATCCATGTAGTTCACACTTGTTCCATGAAGTAAAATAGCCGATGTAGTTAACTACCTCTGCCTCTTCTTACCGTAGCCTCCAGTATTTTGATTAATACTTTAGATAGCAGGCAGCCTGTTTTGACAGGCAACAAACATTTAAGCAGGTTCTGGCAATTTTTGGTTGTCCTTTATTGAATTATGAATTTCATGTGGATCGTAGTTATTTTTGTATCAGACGTTTTACCAAGCCTATGAACCTTTATGTTACTACAGAATTATAAGCCTTCTTGAAGGTTACTGAAGTAGGTTGATAGACTATTATGAACTAGTTCTGATTTCCAACAGCGGGAGAGGAGGCGCTGGTGAAATGAAGATTGTAATTGAAACCTCTGCCTCCAATCTTGTAGTGTTAAAGCTCTTGATTAATATCTTTCTTCAGGACTCATCACGAGAGGGATAGTTGTATAATTGTTTAAAGCATAATCAGCATCATTGCTAATTTCTGTTAAATTTTGCTTAACTTTAAAATTCAGAGCAGGAAAGTTACTTTGACATGAGGCCCCAATGTCATCCAAGGCAAATCTCAAACAACAAAAGCAAACCATTTTAAGTAGAAGATGGTATCACGGAAGCCCGCGTACATGAAGCCTTCTGGGAGACTGGGTTGTTGGGCTTTATAAACAGTTACTTCAGGTTGTTGCTCGATACTTAGAGAACTAACTCAGGTTGTTGTTGGATACTTAGGTGCCGCTTTAGGTGTGGGAGTCGCCTCCTTGTGTGACATGAACTCACATGGAGAATTGAAAATGGTATATTTCCCATGGTGTCTTCCTTGTTTGCTTAAGCCATGACCACCGGAAGTAACCCAAAAGGTGCAGTGATAAATGAACCCATGGGGCACAGTTTTTTCTTTAAAAAACAAAACAAAACAAACAAAAAAAACTTGCTCAATTTTACCAAGGAGCCACAGAAATCCTGTGTAGGCAGCACTTGCAGAAGTGCCCTAGTGGAGACGGCTGTAACTGCAAGTCCCGGAAATGCAAAGGGTGGTCTGTCCTTGGCAGCTTCTGTCTGTCTGCACACGAGCTACCTCCCGTCAGTCCCATCAGTCAGTGAGTTGATTCAGCATCACTTCCTCTTGATTTGAAAAGTGATAGAGGACAGGTGAGATGACTCAGTGGGTAGCGGCGCCCAGCACCAAGCTCGAGGACGTGAATTCAATCCCCCTGACCCATATGATGGAGGAGAGATTATACTTCCACATGTTCTCTGGCCTTCATTTCTGCTTTGACTCTCTTGTTCCCCCGCTCCTCTTAAAAAAGGGATAGCAGTAGCTTTCATGGCAGAATGTAGATGCTCTTGGTTAATAGATTTCTTCAGTGCTTCTCTGTATCGTTTATATGATAGGTTTAAAAAGGCTTTTAATTTCTTGGATTATCTGCCGCTCAAACTCTGCTAAGGGAAAGTGGGAGCTCTGAGGAAGGACTCGGGGTTCAGTGGTTCTAGACCTGGAGCTCTGAGGAAGGACTTGGGGTTCAGATGGATACGTTTGAAAGCTCTCAATTTGCCATCTGTTTCTGGTAGTTGACTTTGTGGTTTCTCATACGGATTGTCTGTCACTTGGGGAATGGACCAACGCCATGTTAGATGATGGTCCAGCCATTTCTCTGTCCTCTTTCTGTGTGGCAGTCTCAGGAAGACTTATCTACCATGTAAACTCTTCCAGAAGTCCATTCCGTGTTTAATCATTCTCCAGTCTAGTCCTGGTTTGTTGGGCCTCATGAACAGTGGTGGAGTAACCTTTCTAGGCTAAGTGCAGGAGGCTGTGTGGTAGATGGGGCAAGGCACACCCTTGTCCCAGGATGGGGGTTCCCTGAAACATTAAAAGTCTCTTGTAGAGGGTGGCTTTATTGAACTGTATGCAGAACTATGGGAGGATGGCAGGAAAGGGAACTTTCCAGAAGAGGAGTTGGCTAGGCTGTGGAAAGCCTAGCCTATGCAGAGCAGAGGTGCCAGGCTGGAAGGACATGGAGGAATTCTCCTGTGAAGAATCCTCCAGACATTTTAGAGATGTTGAGCTATCTGTAACTTGGGAGCCCCAGAAAAAGATGTCTTGGAAAGATTGGATCTGCGTCTGGTAGCATGCTGGGAAGCAAGGAGAAGGGAGACAAGGAGAAGGGAGACAAGGAGAAGGGAGACAAGGAGAAGGGAGACAAGGAGAAGGGAGACAAGGAGAAGGGAGACAAGGAGAAGGGAGACAAGGAGAAGGGAGACAAGGAGAAGGGAGACAAGGAGAAGGGAGATGGTACTTACTGTAAACCTTCCCAGGATTTGGGTTTAAAAGTGGTTGCAGTGACCCAAGGTGGAAGGGATGTGTCCCGGAGCTTATAGAAGGAAGAGCATCTCTAAGCATCCCCTTCTAGCTGTCGTGCATAGTGTAAGTCCGCCTCTTGAGCTGAGTGGTAGGAAGGATGGGTGGGGTGGGGTGGGGTGGTGGTGTCTGTGAAGTCATACTTTTCTTGGCTGCTTTGGCTCAGGGCATTGCTTTCTCTCTCAAGTCCTCTCTTTCCCTGTGAGTCATCCTCCTTCCAAGCCTGTTGGAAACTCCTGTAGGTAGTGCTGATAACTGCATCTCTAAGGGACTCCAATGCCTTCTCACGCCCCTTGTTTCTATCCTCTATATACTTAGCTTCATTTATTTGTTCTGCTCTTATGTTTCATGATCTTTGCTCTTATTATCTCTCTAGCACGACATATATATGTGTGCATGTATATATATGTGTGTGTGTTATTTATTATATTATTGTATGTGTGTGCTATTTACTTATTTTTATTTTATCATTTTGGAGACACAGTCTCTTATAGGCAGGCTGTCTCTTTGGACTCTTTATGTAGCTGAGGCTGGCTTTGAACTCCTGATCCTCTTGCCTCTGCCTCCAGGTAGAGCGATTACAGGCCTGAGCCACCATACCTGAATGACTCACTCTTGAGATAATTGGACCTAACACTTAATGGTTTTACAGCTTTGTAGAAATCTCTTCTGTGTTATCTGAAGAATACATATTCCTAGTTCTTCTGCTTCATTGCACACCTTATTGCTGTAATCATTTACTACTGCTGTAATCAAGGGGTGTGTCGAGAGAAATCTTGGTACGGAAGTGGTACCAAGGAGAAAGCTTGGAGCCTTGCCAGGCTAGCTGTAGAGCAGTGTGGGCATCAGAGCCATCCAGGACTGGGAAGGCAGATGATGGGGCTAAAGATGTGGTTCCTAAAGGTGCAATGGGTTAACCCCCAAATTAACCCAGTACTGCTACCCCCACCTTATGTGTTATGTTACATTTATGTGTGTATGTGTGTACATGCATGCATACATTTTTTTAAACAAAAGAATGAGAATTTAAAAAACCAAACAAACTGTGATCAAAGTCTTTTCTCTTTCGGCCTGGCTTTGCTTAGCTCCACACGCTGTCATGTCTCGCCGTCCACATACTTCTGAGTCAAATAGCAGCTTTCCAAAATGTCCCCTAGCCTTTCTCAACTCTTTGGCAACCTCACTGTTCTGCATGTGACAAATGAGCCCTCAGAGAATTACTCTGAGAGAGCGTGTGGGGGCGGGGCTGCCACCATGGCATGTGGGGCTGGTTCCCTTTTCCCCTTTAGAAGCCAAGAAATTTGGATCAAACACTCCCAGAGACTTCTCCATTAGAGAGAGATATGGTTTTAATTCTGAGGTTTGTGAGAGATAATCCGGTATTATTAGGCATTGCCTGCTTTGTGCCCATGGTAAAGGATGGCAGAGAACTCTGATGGTGGTGTTTGTAGCGCACTAGACTACCAGGACCTCCTGACCAAAAGCTGTGGTCCCACTGTGAGATGCTTCCTGCTCCTCATCCTGATGCTTCTCACATAGTAGGTGTTTTAGGAAAGCCTTTGTTATAGGGCTGATTTAGGTTTTCATGTCATATGATTTAAGCTGCGTGATCCAGTTTTGACAGGACATTCAGGCCTGGGTCCGTGGGAAAAGAGCCTAGTTTTAGAACAAAGAGATGCCTCTAACTACCTTCATCCAAGGCAGTGTGCTTCTGGACTGATCAGATGGAGAATGTGGGGATTTAATCCAGCCAAATGGTCACGATATGCTCCCATGGCCATTGTTGGGGAACCCCAGCCCCTTGCATGCCAGGCAGGGGCACCACCCCGGAGCAGCACTCCCACCCGGCCCATGCCATTTCTATGACTTGGTTTTGCTTTTGCTTAGCTTTGTCTCTTCAGCTTTGCGGCTAAAATTAATTGGCACCCGTCTCGAGAAACAGCCAGTTTGAGGAGCATAAGAATATGGCAACCGTGGATTTTGGACGTGGGCCAAGCAGCAATGAAGACACCAAGAGATCAGCCAAAGCATCCAAGAGAATGTGCAGAGAGAGGGGGGTGGGGGTTGAAGGATTAATGACTGCTCCCTGCCTCTGTTTTTATGGGTGCCCTGGCCACATTTCTGAATACCAGTTGACAGATCTTGTTGCAGGAAGTTATTCAGCAGCCAAAAACACAAATAAAATAAAATACAAGGTTTTTTGTTTTTTTTTGAGACAGGATTTCTCTGTGTAGCCCTGGCTGTCCTGGAACTCACTCTGTAGACCAGGCTGGCCTCAAACTCAGAAATCCACCTGCCTCTGTCTCCCAAGTGCTGGGACTAAAGGTGCACCACCACTGCCCGGCTAGAAAATACAGTCTTTTTTGTGGAGTCCAGATGTTGCTTTGATATTTAATGCTTTTATTCTAGGATAGCAGAAACACTACAGTTTGTTGCATCTTTTAAAAATACAACTAATTTAAGATTGGGAAAAAGAGGGTATTGATCTTTTCAAGTTCCCTTCTCTGTAATATTTCTTTTAACTTGGACAACTTTACCACTGGGTCAAAGTCATAAATAGATGTTCTTTCACAACGCAAATTAAAGGCTTATTTATCAAGTTTGTTTAGTAGAAACGAAGACTCTGTTTACATAATTGAAATTGTTACGATCTCTCCAAACATTGCAGCTAGATAGTTGAAAAACCTTGCACACTCTCAGTGATTGCTAAGTTTTTCTTATGGCACCGTCACACAGATTCCATCTTAAACATTCTTTTTTTCTGACTTGTGCTGATTTTCGAGGGAAAAATATTCAAAAGAAAGACAACCAGTTTTGTTTTAAGAAAACAATTAGTACTGTATTGTTTTAAGGTTTTACTCTCTTTTCCATACTGATTAAACATGGTTGCATTCATTTGAATCGTTATATTTCTTTCTGCTGCTTATGAAACAGATTTGGAGCGTTCCAGTTGTGTAAAACACAATACTCTGTTTCTGAAGAAAAGGAAAGGAAAGGAAAGGAAAGGAAAGGAAAGGAAAGGAAAGGAAAGGAAAGGAAAGGAAAGGAAAGAAAAGAAAGCCAGCCAGCCAGGATTTCTCAGTAATGTGTAAAGAAACGATAAAAGTTTCATGACTTTGGACGTTGTTTAAGAAGAAACAGAAGTAGATTTTTAAGAGCTTCCTGCTCTCTTTGGGGCAAAGGCGATTCCTGAAGAACTTCTGTGGAGGAAAAGGAAGTCGTCCTTACAGATAACTTGCTGCCCTTTGCTGAGTGGGAGGGAGGGAGACTGACTTGAGTGACGCTGAGTTTGTGTCAGCTGGGAAGCACCTGTGGTTTTCACTTGAAGGCTTCACCTGAGGCCAGCTTCTCGGCTGTCTCTTCAGCCCTGTAGGGTTGCTGGGAGGGTGTGGGAGGATGTTTTTAGACCTGGAAGAGGCCACACACACACACACACACACACACCTTCCCCTCTTCAGTAGTCAGCCCATTCATCCTCTCTCCTCCTTATCCATTCCCCAGAAACTGTGTATCAGGTTCTGGGCTTCTCACTAAGGCTGCAGTCTTGTCTGGCCACAATGTCTCCATTGCAGTCCATTCTTCTTCATTTTAAAGGCAGTCCTGGGAACTGCTACTCTTAACCTCTGCTACAACTGGAGGGTTTTCTCTGACCCAGAGCTGCTTGTTTCTGTTGTTTCTTGTGTACCCAGGAGCTTAGTGATTTCCTGGCTGGGGACAGTCCCAACAGTGGCTGTTCTTCTGTCCTGTGTATTTAAAGGTGAGAGTTAAGGAACAATAGCCAACAGTTTCTGCAGAAGTAGTTATTGGGTTTTCTCTCTATTCTCACACTTAGGGTTAATCATTTTTTTCTAGACCTCAAGAAGCATATTTTATCAGTAATTCTTCTTAGGGGAACTTAGCTAAAGGCTGTAGAAGTTAATGCATAGTAGGTACCTTAATACATGGCTGATGAAATGTGGAGATTACAGCCCCATCAGTGGTCTCTGTGGCACATATCTTGCTCTGGTGGCTGTCAGACTATGTTTGCAAAAGTTTGTGTCTACCTTCATAGTAAGAGAAGGAGACGTTCACATAGCCGACTGTGGTGGTTTGAATGATCCATAGGGAGTGGCACTATTAGCAGATGTGGCCGTGTTGAGGTAGATATGTCCCTGTTGGAGAAAGTCTGTCACTCCGGCTAGGCTTTGGGATTTGAGAAGCTTCATCCAGGCCCAGTGGCTCCTTCTCTCTTCTTGGTGCCTTGGACCCAGATCCAGACCTCTCAGCTCCTTTTCCAGCATCACATCTGACTGCACACTGCCCTGTTCCTGCCATGATGATAATGGATTAAACCTCTGAACCTGTAAGCCAGCCCCAATTAAATGGTTTCTTTAATAGAAGTAATTGTGGTCTCATGGTGCCTCTTCACAGCAGTAAAACGCTAACTAAAACAATGACTGGCTTCTCTTATAAGTTAGCTCTTGAAACAGGACAAGACAAGGAAGAAAGAGTGATAACTGGTCAGATTCTTACTGAACAGAGCTCTGCATGACTCCACGGTTAATGCTGGAAGTGCAGAATCGTGTTCACCATTTTACAGAGGGCAGCCCATCAGGACATCCTGATGTTTGTTTATTTTTCTCCCCTTGTTCCAGTCAACCCCGCTCGCTCCGCTCGACCCTGCTCGCTCCCTCATCCTGATGTTTAAAATACTCTTAAACTTTCCACTCATTCAGCCTTGGAGTTCTCCACCAGCGTGTATGTAGAGAGCACCTCCATTCCAGTCTTTCTGTCTCTTAAGGTCTTGTAGAATTCAAGGGTATCTGGCTCTTGGCCTTCTGTGCTACATTTCTTCGTGCGGACTTCAGGGCTATAGGGTTGCTTTGGGAATCTATGGATCTGGAAAGGAGAAGGGACCAGGCCATGGACTGGGGGGATCCTCCTCCCTTTTGAATCCCAGGAGATACAGACCTGGTTAGCCAGAGGTCTGGATCTGAGGATGAAACCTGAGTGGACATGCAGGGACTTCCTCTGCAGATGAAGAGGAAAGGGTGGCTCTTCCCTGTGTTCAAAGATTATTTCTGCCGTTGGTTTAGTGATAACTCCACTTTTATTGGGCCAAAGATTGGGACTGACATCCTGCCATGCTTTGGCTAGCTGTGATGCAGACTGGTAGCCCTGGGCTAGCCTGGGGTCTGTCCTTTGGCTGCCTGTGGTGTGGAAGCAGTTCCTGGGTAGGTTGGTTCTCTGCTGTCTCATCTCACGTCAGCGCCTGGCCGCCTTAGCTGCTCACCAGTTCTCGGAGAGTCTTCCCTTGTTTGCCTTACTTCACCAGATGCCTCTGGCTCTGCACACAGGCGCAGAACATGCAAGTTCGCAGTCTGGTCCAGGCAGTCACCAGCCATGTGACCTTGGGTGATCTACATGACCTTCCTCTGTAAAATGGGGCTGTGGCGTGCAAGCTGTGGGGGTGTCAAATGAGTAACAGCATTTAAAACTTCGGCATGCTTTGCAGGATTCGGGTGCCTGCTGAACTGGGCCCTTCGCAATTGTCAACAATGTTGCCAGTGCTTTGTGTAGCTGGTTTTTAGCTAAGTCTTAACCCAGGTTTACCTCTTGGTTACTCTGCAGGAGTTTGTTCCTTTACCCTAAGACACTGACTTTTATACCCACTTGTCACGTTGTACTTCTCATTTCTTACTGTTACTGTCTGGAGGGTGGTAGCCCTCATCGGCCGCATAGTGCCTGATGCTTCCATTCTGAAAAATAAGAAAGGGAAAGATACCGCCTACTAAAGAGCTGACGTAAGACTTTGGATAGTAACCAGCAAATGGGTGCGATTAATACATATAACAGAGTGGATGGGGCTTGTCCCAATGGCCAGTCAGTCACAGTCAAAATATGAAGAAATTTAAGTGATTTTACAGTAGTAGATGCATTTCATAACAGGGTTGTGTCACCTTGATACAATTTTAGTAAGGAAGATAGGATATAGTATAAAGGGTCAATGTGACAAATACTTTGATAGTCTTTATTCTTAAAACGTGTAAGAAATAAGACCATACATGCACACAGAACATATCTTGATCATACCTCATGCTTATCTCTCCAACTTCCCCTAAAACCACCCAACATGTCCCATCAACTCATATTCCCATTTCATATGGTTCTCCCTAGCCTTCATTAAATAGCCACCGAGGCCAATTGGTGCTAACTGAATAGATATGGAGATCGGGCCATCCACTGGAGCTTGGGCAACCTTTCAGTCACCACATCTTCAAGGAAAAAGGAGCCTTCCCTCTTCTAGCTTGGGCCTCGTGAGCCCCTCTTCATCCATGCTAGACTCTTGGCCGCCTTGCTGTTAAGATCCTTAACAGGTCTTTTGTAGGTAAGCAAAGTGTGCATTCCCGCCTGCAACAGGTAACCATCCCATGCATTCATGCCTGTAATGGCTGGGAGATTTACAACATTCCCCACCTCCAGGCTACATTCTTCCCATCCCTTCTTCCTTCATGCTCCCTGGGCCAGGGCTGGGAGCACTCACTAATTTACAGATTCCATCTGCGGCTGAGGCCACTCCTTCTCGGCATTTGGACGACTCCTCACTTGCCTGTTGCCCACTGCACCAAGACACTTCTCTGACCCGTGAGGATGAGAGCGTCACAGACACACAGAGGGAGCTGCTGCCACAGTTGCATCAGGTTGGGAGGTGAAGTTCCTGTCGTTTTACTTTTTGTAATAGTAGGGGAATTTAAAAGGAAAAAGTCCAAAGTGTTTAATTGCCCATGAGACTTAAAATTTCCTGTTCATTGGGTAGCATTTAAAAGTCTGAAAGTTAAACAAGACCGGTTAAAAGACACAGATAGATACACATAGACACAGGTAGATAAAGTGGAAGGTTTGAACTCCCTTTATGTTATTGCCCCTGTAGCTTCAATCTTCTGGATTTAATGATAACAGAAGGGACAGCTCTGTGTCATTTGCAGGCTAGGCGCAGGAGACAGTGCTTGCTCATTTTGTGCTCTGAGAAGCTTGGGGACCACTGATTCACTGGGTCCAGTTGTTGGAGCTGGGCAGCAGGAGCACCAGCTGGAGGACAGCTAACGCATTGCATCTCTTGGGGTGGAAGGAAGAGGGGCGTTGAGTTTAAGGTTATTTGATCGACATTTCTGCCTTTAATAGAAGTGACTCCTAGTGTAAGCCTAATTCCATCCTTCGGTCAGTTCCTGGAGTCCAGCCTCTGCCATGAGGGCCGCTCACATTTCCTGCCTTCATTTAAATGTAAATAGTGTTTTAGTGACCACTGGGTACTGACATCTATAACAGGCTCATTATAGCCTACAAATCATAGAGATGCGAACACTTGCAGACAAGCCTTTCATCATGCTCAGGGTAAGCAAACACCAAAGACTTTTTAGCAGTCGGGTAATCATGGTTTTCCTGGGCGTTACAGCGGCCTCAGCTGTGGCTTCTGGCTTGTCTCGAGCTTCGAGGGCTTATTCTGAGGAGTTCAATCGTAGATAGTGTTGACTAACTTATTTGACCAGGAAGGTTCCCTTGAACTCTTGACTGGATTGTCTGTTTACAAATCAAACCTGATGTTTCTGGTTTTGTTTTAAATCCATATGCATAGAGATTCCATTTATGCTAGCACACTGGGGTGGTCCCACCTTTCTCACTGTATTAGTTTGGTACAGAAGACCTCCCGAGGTAGAGTCAGCCCCACCTTCAGTGCAGTTCGTATTCTAGATGTGATCTGTGAAAACCAAACGCACGCATGATTATGCTCATTTACCAAAAGTCCCTTTAGTGCCTTGTGTGCTAGGTCTGGTCTTCGCTCTGGGAACTGAGCAGGAGATAAGACATCTGGCCCCTACCCTCAGCGCATGGGCTGCCTGGCAGGGTAAAGCAGATGTATCAAGTGGGTGCGACCGGTTATATTTAAAGGCTGTAAAAGAAGAGCAAGCCAGGATGGCACAGTGAGAAGAGAATCTTGGGTGTGCCCACCACTCTCCTGGGGGAGGGCTTTCACTGGGGGAATGGCTGGCCCTGCAGCTGTTCTTTTCATGGTTCTAAAAATAGCCTGATCCTAGGGGAGCATGGCTTTGAAAAGCAGGGCTGAGTGAAGGCTCAAGTGTACATTTGGCGAACGTGTGAAACCCTGCCTTTGCTTTTGGGTTCCCAGGTCCAGTTGTCCTGGGGAGCTGGCCGGGCGCAGGCTTTGTTTATGATGCTATCCGTGGTCTGTCATGCACCTTGCAGAGAGATTGTTTGTTCAGAGCCTAAGCCCCACTATTCCTTGGTGTGTTTGTTGGCTGCAATAGCTACACTGGGTTAGATGCAATAAAACATGGTTACATCTTCAGGTAACCTTCATAATGTCTTTACAGTTCAACTTCGCACCATCCTCTCCCTTCCGTAGGTTTGAAAGGGATGCAAAGACCTTTGAAATCATCGGTTGTTAGTTTTTCTGTGTTGTCCAAGGAAGAGGGGAGACAGTGGGTACTACCATTCCCTGCGCACAGTCTTTGCCTCTCTTGACCTCAAAGGCATGGGGACCTGGAGGAGAATGAATCTTCTGCATCTTCTGGATTCTCAGCCAGCACTGCCTTCTCTTCTCTGGCTGCTATGCTGAGGGCTATGAATCACTTCTGTTGGGAAGAGGAGTGACTGACTTTGCTGGGAGTCACAACCCAGCCCCTGAGGGCATGAATCAGAAGTCCGGTGGAGCAGGAAAGCCCCACAAGTTGACTGAGGCTTGGCTCCAGCTTCTCCCTCATGAAAGCCTTGCTGGAGAATCTCTCTTCCCTGTCAGAGCACTTAGAGCTATATAGAAGGGCAAAAGTTAAGGTTTGTTTTGTTCTCATCTGCTGTTTAAAACAGTCCTCTTGCTTAAAACAGTCCTCTTGCTTGAGATCTTGTATTAGGTTGTACATCCTAGAATGGCATCTCACCTTACTTGTGGTTCCTGGCCAAACGGGAATCTTCTTGATGGGTGAACTTGGGGGAGTGTGAGAGACTGATGCTGCCTTCTGCCGTGCCTTTCTCTGACAGGAGCCCACTCCAGTGATGCTCTTGATTAGATTTTTAAAGTTCGCTTTATAATAGTGATATGTGCTGTAAACTCTGAAGCTTGGCAGATCCTGGGACTGACTGCCACCCACACTCAGGCAGAGGCCATGCCCCCCCCCCCAACTCAGGCGGAGGCCATGCCCCTCCCCCCCCACTTAGGTGGAGGCCACTCCCCTTCACCCCTGCACCCCCCATTTCAGTCCAGGGGAACAGTTTAATGACCTTTCCTGTAAACTGAGGGTGCCAGCTATTGGATTTGACCTGAATGGAAACAAGTAGAGTATAATAATTTTCTATGCTTGCCCCTTGTCATGTCACATGGTAGTTTTTTGAGATTAATCTACCTGTGGTTATCTATTCCCATTAGTCCAGTGTATTTGAACTGCAAGACTATCTGGAAAAAGACCTTTTTTGATTAATCTTAACATGCTACCTAACGTTACTTTTTTTAATCCTATTTAAAGTCAGGTTTCTTTCTTTCTTTCTATTTTTTTCTCTTTCTTACTTTTTTATTTTTGTCTTAGTTATTTTTGTGGTTGTATACACCGCTCATACAAGGCTTTTGCTTATGATAGGAAGTTAACTGACTTTAAGTTGGGGAAGAGGGTACAGGGAAAGCATACTCATTTTAATTGCTTTGCTGTGTGAATCCAAACTCAGAGTCACTCCACACGCTCTCCCTGAGTGACCAGGCTGCTGGGTGCGGCAGCAATCCACAATCCGTAGAGAAATGCATGCGGGTTTGTTCCTTCTGCACAAGAATGTCAAGTATAATAATTTTTCCGAAAGGTCAGCACTTACTGGCATTTTTACTAAGGCATGTTTCAGACGGATATTCTTAGCCTTCATCTGGTAACTAAAGAGCTCTAGGTACCCAAAACTAAAACTGACCTGCACCGAGGGAGGAGGCAGGATTCACCGTTGGCCCCAGATAGAAGATTCCACAGTGTTTGTCCAAGCCCGTGGGTTCCCAGTTCTCAGAGAAGTTACTTGGCACTGGCATTGCTTTCCCTGCCGCGTGACTCATGATTTCTTAAGGCTGATTAGTCATTCACTGCCTGAGTTATGGAGGCCTAGGAACTGCCTGAGTCAAATTACAGCCCCCATCCACACTCCCCCTAGAGCTAGCTTGTGGGTCCCACTTCTTAGCAGGGCCGCACCCCAGTCTGAGGAACTAATTCTGGCTCTCTGTGAGAAGCCTTGAAGGACTCAGCGTTCCCCAGGAGCCTAGCAATAACCTTGCGTGTCAGCTCTGATGCCATTGCCGGCCTCCCACCAAAGTCCCCCAGGTGTCCATGTTCCTTGCTTGGAAATGTTTTTCCTCGGCTTAGGCCCGCCTTCTGGCTCAATCTGGCTCCCATTTATGTCTTTAGAAGCCTTGTCCCACATGGTGCGACCTGCCTCCTGCCTGAGGTAGACCTGGGGTTGGGGGGGGGGGGCTGCCTGGCTTGGTGTCCCTTAGTGGATTTAATTGTTTATGATGTGTCCCACGTCCCCTCTTAAACTGCCACACTGTTGATACCTGAAATCTTGCGTCCAGATTATTATCCGAATGTTATTTTATTTTCGCTGTCCTTCTTAGGTCATATTAGGGCTGTTGGATATAAGATGGTGAAAGCTGTATGTTATGAGAGAGAGGCTGAGCTTCAGCGGCCACCTGAAAAAGACCCAGTGCTT
This sequence comes from Mus minutoides, assembly GCA_902729485.2. NCBI lineage: Eukaryota > Metazoa > Chordata > Mammalia > Rodentia > Muridae > Mus > Mus minutoides. Next base: position 999,640 of record LR749971.1, on the reverse strand, counting down.
TCTAGGATGTGGGGAAACCATATCCTTCCTAGGGATAGGTAGACATGTGGATCTGACAGCTAACAGATCCATTGAGAAGCAGCTCCCCAGAGGCCTAGAGACCTTGAGCTTCATGATGCTGTCATAGTGAAAATGACATGCTGTTGGCTTGGTGTGGATGCCTTAATCCCAGTGGCTGAAAAGCTCCCTTCAGAATTTTACATCATGAAAAATGGACATTTCCTTAGTCTTTGTGAAAAGCCCTTTAGTCAAAACCAGCATTCTGTAGTAAACTGTTTGCATCTGATGAGTCCTGAATGACTCTGGACATTTTCCTTGCCTCATGGAGGGTGGTGTCTCCTGTCTTGATGACTGTGTTCTCCCAGGTAGCATTGCTCCTGCACCCTCCAGCTTTCTTCAGTCCTCCTTGGTACAAATCTTCCTTGCAGGCGGTCTCTCCTTTGGTCTGCCTGGATTCTGAGTTCAGATAGGAGAATGGATTCAGGAGTGAGGGCCAGGATGGTCTTGTTTGTTTTGGTTGAGTGCACAGGTAGCATACCCTGACTGTTGGATAGAGCTGAGACACACCTGGTTGGTTTTGTTTGTGGATGTGTGTATGGGGTACCAGGTCAATTTTCAATTTACAAGATTAATTCTGTGAATAAGTAAACTTTAGGGTTCAGTGTCAGTCTTGTGTTAGAGTTAGCATATGTGTGACCTGTTAGAGTTAGCATATGTGTGACCTGTGAGAGTGAGCATATGTGTGACCTGTTAGAGTGAGCATATGTGTGACCTGTTAGAGTGAGCATATGTGTGACCTGTTAGAGTGAGCATATGTGTGACCTGTTAGAGTTAGCATATGTGTGACCTGTTAGAGTGAGCATATGTGTGACCTGTTAGAGTGAGCATATGTGTGACCTGTTAGAGTTAGCATATGTGTGACCTGACGTTTGCTTTACTAATAGAGAGTTTTGTGAACTCTTACATATGAAGTTCTAAATGGACAGGGCAGAGTCCTGCCCTGGATTTGTTTCTGATGCCTGATAAAATACCACTACCAAAAGCAACTTAGTGGCAGGGAAAGGACTTTAGTTCTCCTATAATTCCAGGGTATAGGCCATCATGGTGGGGAAATTAAGGCAGAAGCTTCAAACAGCTGGTTATATTACATCCACTGTCAGGGGTAGAGAGAAATGAATGCATGCATTTGTATGTGTTCAGCTTGATTTCTGTGCTCTTAAACAGTTCAGGACTTCTTACATAGGGAATGATACTACCATAGGTACTGCCTAGGGAATGGTACTGCCCACAGTGGACCAGGTCTTCCCATATTAATTAAGACAGTCTCCCACAGACATGAGGCCAGCTCAGTGTGTAGACTGCCCTTCATCAAGACTCTTGCCAATGATTCCAGGTTGTGTAAAGTTGACAGTTAAAGCTAACCATCCTACTTCCTGAGCTTTAAAAAAATATGTTACAGTTTTTATATTCTTTTGAATAATGTTTATATCTATTGATTTTTAACCTGTATAACATCCCTTGGTATCTGTGGATGACTGGCTTTAAGATCTTCTAGATATCAAAAGTCCTCAGGTGTTCAGGCCCTTTATGTAAGTGGTATGGTGTTTTCATATAATCTACAGTATACTATATGTAAATTCTATATTGTGGGACCAAATACACCATAAAGACTGTTAATACCCGTCCTTTCTATTCTAGTGCCAACACTGTATTCCTTAGGGGAAGTGTGAAGAAGTACGTGCTCAGCCCTCAGTAGGTGCAGGCTTTTAAAATTTTCAATCTGAAGTTGGTTGAAACTCTAGATGTAGATGCAGAAGGCAGAGAAAGGCTGACTGTGTGTTAGTTAGGTTTCCTAGATGCAGAAAGCAGAGAAAGGCTGACTGTGTGTTAGTTAGGTTTCATAGATGCAGAAGGCAGAGAAAGGCTGACTGTGTGTTAATTAGGTTTCGTAGATGCAGAAGGCAGAGAAAGGCTGACTGTGTGTTAGTTAGGTTTCTACATACACCATCACCCATGCTTTCTGCTGTGTAAAATATCCATTTGCTACTGTGTGCCCAGTAATGAGAGATTACCTGGATAGAGTAATGACTATTCTAGATTGCTTTGTAGTTTTTTGCAGTCTAAATATATATTTGTTTATAGGAGTCCTGTGGGCCTTGCATTCTAAACTTTAAATGAGATTGTGTTTGTAGCATTGCAGTTAAGGGTTTAGTTTTTCTACGTCTACCAGTTTCCTCTGGTTTTGGTCTTTTTTGTTTTGTTTTGTTTTGTTTTGTTTTTCGAGACAGGGTTTCTCTGTGTAGTCCTGGCTGTCCTGGAACTCACTTTAGTCCTGGCTGTCCTGGAACTCACTTTGTAGACCAGGCTGGCCTCGAACTCAGAAATCCGCCTGCCTCTGCCTCCCGAGTGCTGGGATTAAAGGCGTGTGCCACCACGCCCGGCTTCTGGTTTTGGTCTTAACAGAGGTGCTTTTTCCCCCTTGTTGGAGACAGAATATCACTATGTAGCCCAGGCTGGCCTTAAACTGGAACTCTTCTTGCCTTAGCCTCTCCAATGCTGGGATTACAGGAACACATAAAGGTGCCAACTGCCCTGGAGGAGACTCATGGAGATTTTAGGATAGCAAACAGCACTTTTGAAAGAGTGACCAGGAAGTTGCTTTCTGTCTCAATTCTGTTTTCTTCATTGCTGAAGCATGAGTATTAGGAAGAAGTTTAAGATTTATTTGTTTTTATTTATATGAGTACATTGTAGCTGTCTTCAGACACAAACCAGAAGAGTGCACCGGATCCCATTACAGATAGTTGTGATGATCCATGTGGTTGCTGGGAATTGAACTCAGGACCTCTGGAAGAGCAGTCAGTGCTCTTAACCTCTGAGTCATCTCTCCAGCCCCAGGAAGAAGTTTTTAACCCAGGAACTCTGGACTACATAGGTAGGGAAAGGGATCTCGAATCCCCTAAGCTGCATGGGAAGTATACTCCAGGTCTTTTTAAGTCTCTGATGAACACAGCCGTAACTGCCTTAGATGCCCATTCTCTGGATAAGTGAGTGAGTTGTGAGGCAGTAAGCTTAGATGCCCATTCTCTGGATAAGTGAGTGAGTCATGAGGTAACTGCCTTAGATGCCCATTCTCTGGATAAGTGAGTGAGTTGTGAGGTAACTGCCTTAGATGCCCATTCTCTGGATAAGTGAGTGAGTCGTGAGGTAACTGCCTTAGATGCCCATTCTCTGGATAAGTGAGTGAGTCGTGAGGTAACTGCCTTAGATGCCCATTCTCTGGATAAGTGAGTGAGTCGTGAGGTAACTGCCTTAGATGCCCATTCTCTGGATAAGTGAGTGAGTCGTGAGGTAACTGCCTTAGATGCCCATTCTCTGGATAAGTGAGTGAGTCGTGAGGCAGTAAGCTTTGACTGCTTAGTCAGAGCTTCTGCCTTCAGACACTGAATCCCAGTGCTGTTGCCCCAGCCCTTTCCCAGGGGTCCCCTTGAGTTGCTGTGTTGGGTGAGCATATGAGAAGTACAGAAGGCCCCCCTCCTCCTCCTCCCCCTCCCTTCGTTCCTTCCCCTTCTCTCCCTGACTTTTGACTTCCTGTTTCAATTACTTTGGGCACAGGAAGCTCAGAACACATGGCCTGGACATGGAAGAGCGTGGCTTGTCTGTCAGAGTGCGGTTTCAGAAGCTGGGCTGGCTGGCCCTCTGCTCCCCGGAAGGGTTCTGGAGCTCCTCGCCACTTGTAGTGGATCTGCTCTGGTGGTTTCCCAACTGCTAACCCTCTGAAGCAAGACGACTTCATACCCTTACCTGGTGCCATTATCGAGGCCTCGCACCTGTCCCTTGACAGGTCACAGCCCTAGCTTAGAACCTGTTGCTGTAACTTTGCAAAATAGATACAGTATTGTAACTGATGGCTTCTCCAAACACCCCCCAAAGATGGTGATTGACAAAGAAACCAGGAAGCTCAAGGTGCAGGTAATAGGACACTGTGCGGTGCTCGGCTTAATAGGACATCTTTATCACACACACACTCCCCTCCTCCCAAGGGTCAGGAGTCATCCTGGAAGAAGGGACAGAAAGATTGTACGAGCTGGAGGTGATGCATGGCCACAGTCTAACAATGCTTTCTGGACACAGCAGGGCCATTGTGCATATGAAATTTACAACAGTGGAAGTAGCCTGCACAACCTGTGCACACTGTAAGGCCAGATAAAATTCCACATGCTGGGCAGAGGTGTGTGTGGATGTCAGGTATCAGCAATCAATAATTCTGGTAGATGAAGACTCATTGTATTTTTAAGAAGGGTGTGGCCCCTGATGGTTTGCCTACCCTCTCGTGAAAGTCACATATCTAAGAGTATGTGGGCAGCAAAAATGTACTGTTAACAAAAAATGGAGGGCGTAATGTTGGGTGGGTAAGAAAAGGGGTGTGGATCTGGAAAGTGTGGATGGGTATGATCAAAACACAGGCTATGAAATTCTCAAAGAACTGATAAAAATTAAGCAAGATAAAAGAAAACATTCTGGTAGCTTCTGTCCTCAAACACCCAGCAAGTGGCTCTTGTGGGATCATAGAAGGTTCTCCAGACCACCCTTGTGGGCAGGTGTCAGTCAGTGTTCCTACACACCAGCAGTAGAACTACTTTAGCCACAGTTGGAAAGGGGAAAACTCCTCATTCAGTTGGAAATGAGACTATGTCTTTTGAAGCTTTGTGGTATCTTGTAGTGATGTCATCTGCAATTTCAATCTACCACCATGTAATTTTTAATATACTGTTTGGTTTTTTAATATAAAAATCAGAAGCATAGCATTTTTTCCATTGATTTGTCATATTAAAAATGAAGTTTAAATTGATTTTTTTTCCCTCCTTCCTCCTTGAGTTATTGTTGGTGGCTCTTTTATAGAAAATACCTTCCTGGAATTAATCTGCTTTTTTTTTTATTGTCCTCCTGGCAAATGTTTTTCAGATTTCTGTCTAGTACACAGCAGTGGGAAAGATTCATTAGAAGGCTTTTCGGATGTTGAAATCTCAGAATTAAAGTAATGACCCTGCTACCCACTGACTTTCCAGCCTTAGCAAGCTGTTGGGTCTTCAGAGCCTTTTGTATTTCCCGCTATGAGGGTAAAATGAGATAGTCCATGCCCATGGCTTGGCGTAGAACCTGGGGCTCTTGGCTGTTTATATTGGCCCGATAATGTAAATCTCCTGATTTCAAATGAAACTACTCTGATATATAAAATACCTTAACTATAGCCATTCATTGGATGGGGCTCTCAGCTAATTACACTGCTTATAGAATAAATCTGTAAATTATAATTTTCCATAGACCCTCTTGGGTAGGATTGCAGAAGTTAGATTGATATTTTAGTAAAAGAGAAAGCCCAAGATGATTACATTGACGGTGATAGCACATGCTGCACTAATACTGCTAATAAGCATTACTTGTGTTACTGAACTAGGGACTGGAAATACCAAGGGGGAAATTAGCGTAAAGCACTGAATTCCTAAGTCTGTCTGAGTGTAGGCACACAGTACATCTTTAGTTAATTTTTATTCCTCTGGCGACCTCATTCAGTGAATTCTGGGGCTCACGGTTCTTAATGTTGTAGTAGGAATGAATTAAAATGAATATATTCATTTACCTTCTGCAATAAATGATTCTGATCAGGACCATTCACAAACAACCTTCTTTGAAACCAGCGAGTGACTGAAACCCAGGGGAAGTTTGTTCTGTGGTTTTGGGGTTTCTCGCACTTTCCCATATTAATCCTTTTGGAGTTCTTCAGGATTTTTCTAACCTGGGTCAATAGAGTGCTTGAAATACTTCTATATTTGAGAACTCAAGTCAAAGCAAACATTGCCACGGGAAGGCAAGAGCAGCGGGAGCCGATGTCCTTGGCCTTTGTGGAGAAGCCAAGCAGGGGCCTGTGCTAATGTGGAGGTGGATAGACAGGTAGTCATGGTAGGTTTGGGGAGTTGGTTCTTATGAGTTAATTAAGCACTTAGTGATCTCCCAGATATAGACTTGTTTGCTTAAGAATACTTAAAAGTAAACAAGGCAGTGGTTGGCATGATTGTAGACTAGATGACGTCACCTGGCTCAGTTCTGTTTTTATAAGGAAGTCTGTTCCTTAGCCCAAGTCTGAAGCTTGTGTTCCGAAAGGGCTGGGGATGTGAGCGGAAGGTGCAACATTTCTGCTGTGAGCTCTCACCTTGGCTTGCAAGGGCCACTTCTGTCACCCATGAGCATTAATCCCCTGGTGAGCCTCACCTTCGTGACCTCATCTAACCCTAATTACCTTCCAGAGCCCTCAGGGAATGGCATCAGGTTGACAGCCAGGATTCAGGAGGAGGGAGATTCAGTTGGGGAGGATACAGTTAGTCTCCTTCCCTCTCTCCCCCACCCCCATGTTATGTTGCATGCATAAACAAACAAGAGCTAATATCCTGGCACCTTAGTAATTTTATTTCAATTTGTTTGTTTGAGACAGGGGTCTCATGTAGCCCAATCTGGTCTCAAATTTTCTATGTGTTGTAGACTGACCTTAAATTCCCAATTCTCCTGTATCATTTTGAGTGCTGGGGTTGCTGGTCTATGCCACCAGGCCCAGCTTAAATTTTATTTTTAAATGTGTATTATCTTATCTCTATTAAATTTATTTGGTCGGCTCGACAATTCTGCTGCACTCTCCCTGAGTGGAAAGCTGGGTAGATAGTGTAATGAATTAACAAGAGGAAAAAGCCAACAGTAGATTAAGACTGGTATGAGGTCACTTCCTTTCCTGACATTAGTAGGATCGGACGTGGCTTCATTGGGTGACCCTGTGGCTCAGTTAGGGCACATGTCTTCTTAGGGCAGGCATATGAAGTTGGGAGGACATGAGTTTGATGGAAGTAGCGGTTTGGAGTTAATTGGTGTGATGGGCCAGAGAGTGGCATGACTATTAGGAGGTGTGGCCTTGTTGGTGGTGTGTCACTGTGGGTGTGGGCTTTAATACCCTAGTCCTAGCTGCCTGGAAGTGAGTCTTCCACCAGCAGCCTTCAGATGAAGATGTAGAGCTCTCACCTCCTCCAGCCCCATGCCTGCCTGCACGCTGCCATGCTCTCACCTTGATGATAATGGACGGAACCTCTGAACCTGTAAGCCAGCCCCAATGAAATGTCCTTATAAGACTTGCCATGGTCATGGTGTCTGTTTACATCAGTAAAACCCTAACTAAGACAATTGGCCTGAAGGTCTATGGAGGGTGAGCCTCACACAGAGCTGAGACACAGTGTTACCTCAGGTTGCTATTGGGTCAAACTTACAACTCACTGCAGGTCACTTGTGCCGCCACCAGAACCTTCTGAAGGTGTTGCTGGAGTTAAAGCTGTTCCTCTAGTCAGCTGGCAGCCTTGATGTGGCATGTCCCGCCGCCTCTCAGGCCCTCACCTCCTCTAACAGTCACCAGCATCTCTGCCTACGGCACCATGGAGGACTTCTGGGGAAGATTTTAACCTGCATCGAAGCATGTAATTGCAGGCTGATGTGGAGGATTGTCCCAAATGCTGTGTGTCATAGACCTGAGAGGCCTTGTAAATACAATAGTGTGGTTTGAACCAAAACTCAGTTTCCATATCAAAGAAGCAGAACCCCAATATGCATAATTAAAAAAAAAACACATTGTGTGTGAGAGTGCTTTCCCTCAGGGCGCTTCCCCATCTCGTTATGCTCATGAAATATTCACAGGTAGTTTTAGGTTGTACTCTGTTTGGTTTTGAGTAATTCTTCCGAGATATTTATTTATTTGGATTGCGGTCTGTCTTTTTGATTTTGGTCTATTAAATATTCCGCAAGTAATAAAGGTTTGCCAATTCAGAAAATACCTTTGAGAGTATTAGAACTCTTCTCACTCCTGAATGTACTGTTGCAGAGCTGAAAATAAGTGTTTACAAGATTCTGCCCATTGGCAGGTCAAGCGGTTCCAAAGGATTTCAGCCCCCTTCCTTTCAAAGATTTATATTTTAACCTCTGCGGGGGCCAGGGATAGGGCCTGAGATTGGCTGGAGTAGGATTGCTCTCCCCTGCCCTAGGCTTGTGTGTCCTGGTGGTGTTCCTGGTACCTCACTAGAGAAGGTCTTACGGACAGGTGACCAGGGTAAACTTCCTCTCCCCCTTATAGGGTCATGCATGCCCAGAAGCACCTGGAATGCCTCTTTTGCAAATAAGGCACCCCCCCCCCCTTTAAAATAAGTTGTCTTACTGAAGCTGCCTCCCAAGTGTCCGTTCTCACCATGACCTGAGTGAGGCCTTTCAGCCCCCAGTAGTCCCTGGAAACTCAGGAGCCACATTGTGATCACTTAGTAATTACACTGCTGTAGAATATATCCCAGCACCCCCACCCCCGTGTGCAGCCCCTTCTCTTTTTAAGGCAGGGTAGTTCAGGCTGGTTTTGAACTTATTATGTAGCTGAGGATGGCCTTGAACTCCTTACTTTTCTGTCTCCTCCTTCCAAGTTGTACTAATGTGTGAGTAGAGAGGGAGGCCTTTAGAGATTTGTACTCTAGCAAAGCCATAGTAGTAGGCTCCTCAGCCATGGGCTCTTGGGCAGATTTACAGTACCAGACTTAGATTTCCTCCTGTCTGTGGGGCCTTAAATCAATGATGATGTGGCTGCTTACCTCCATAACTTCGGAGCCACTGTTACTGCAACAGCTGTGTCTTGCAGGGTTGGCCATGACCATGCTTGTACTTGATGAGAAAACACTAATGATCAACATCAATACTCCGTTCTCCGTGCCTTTTTCCTTGCGTACACTACTGCCATTTTTGATTATTCATTTAGTGTTTCAGACTTATATTTTTTTTCACCTTATCCTGTAGAGTCCTTTAGTCAACCTTCTAAGCTTTCAAGCTTCGTTTCTTTATGAACGAGAAAACTATCGTAGCTGAAGATGGTGGTGAATGTCTGTGACTTCTACACTGGGGAGTGGGAGAGGGTCAGGAAGTAAAATTTGTCTTTAGCTACCCGTTGAGTTTGAGGCCAGCCTGAGTTATGGGAGATACTATCTCAAAACAAAACAAAACAAAAACCAAAGCAAAATACATCGTGATCTTGAAAAGTAGAGTTCGGAAGAACTTTTATGGGCCTTCCCTGGGGCTGGGCATGTGGTGCACACCTTTAATCCTAGCACTTGAGAAGCAGAGGCAGGAGAATCTCTTGAGTATCAGATTAAGTTAGACCCCATCACAAACAAACAACAAACACCTGGGCGTTTACCAACTTTGTCATTTGCTGCATGTAGGCAAACTCAGGAAGACCCTTTAGATCAATTCAGCAGGTAGAGAGCTAACAGAAATGAATATATCCAGAACCTAACAACTTCTGTTTCCATACTTTTGAGTTAAAGGAAATGCTTTGAATTAATTTCTCCCAGAGACCTATATTTACTTTGACTATAACAGGGGGCAGTGTAAAGAGTTTAAGGAATTGTTTATGTGACTACTTTAATGGTGACCAGAAAATCCTTAATACAAAAATCTACATTTCTGAAGATTAGAGCTTTTTAAACAACCATTTCAGGATGAGTCACCATTGCCTTGTAGACAGGGCCCATAATGAAAATTTGGTGCCCATCAGGGTTCTCTTTCAACACTTATTTTACAGCATGAAGGAGTTTTATTCATAGTGTAACATAAGTAAGTGCCTATAACACTTTGAATTTGGGGGTTCATTTACTCTTCTGTTGAGCCCAAACAATTCTCACATTTTTCTGAGATTCAAAGTTAACAGTTTGGATATAGAAGGCCAGTCTTCTGTGAGGTGTTCTGGGTTTCTGCGTGACCAAAATATCTGACAGACAAGCCAATGGATGGAAGGTGTCTCTTGACTCGCCGTTTCAGAGACATTTCAGTTCTTCTGGTAGGGAGCGTGTGGCCGCAGGCAGGGGTGACTCTGTCTTTGACCACGGGAGCAGATGCTGGCAACTGATCACATGATGCAGACCAGGAAACAGAAGCCAGACTGGGTCAGGGGTGAGGATAGCCAGTAAGGGCTTCCTTCTAGGAGCCTGCTTCTCTAACATTCTACTCCTGAAGTCACACCAAAGAATAGCACCAGAGGCTTCAAAACTGTGAGCCTGCGGGAGAGGGAGGGGGCACTGTAGATTGAAATCACAGCAGACATCTATTTCAATTTTTGTATTTTGTTTCATTATACTGTATTTTGCATAGGATTATTTAGTCATCAGCATACTTAAAAAAATAGATGTATGGATAAATGGCGACTCTGAAAAACAAATTAGCCAGGTTATGATCTTTTTTTTATGTCTTTATTAAATGGTCCCTTTGGAATTTGTGGAAACCGTCACACAGCAGAAGTTCGCCATGGTTCCTCACACATTTTTTGGGTGTTGAGATCTCTGATTTCCACTTCCTCAAGGAGCAGAATCAACATTGCAGTTTTGTTGTGTATACTGGATATAGAACGCGTTGTAACATTGTTTTAATAACGGCTTAGAGCACCTGGTTTCTTTTCAAGACTGCACACCTCTCCTTGTTCTGTGGAACATGTCTACTTTGTTGAGAGAGAGGTGTATATTAAGACCCTCACATGTTGGGTTGGGGACGGGGGATCATGGGTAGTTCCAGCTGTTCAGTATCACCTTCGTTCAGTTATCCAATATCACATCTGTCACTGGAATAAACAAGACTATTCAGAGAAAGGAAAATTTGATGGTGCCTAATGTCTGTCAATATTCAGTTTTTAAGTAAAATAAAGACTGTTCAGCAGTCACTATAACAATGGCATGAGAAGGGATCCTGGCATGGAAATATTCCACTTACAGCCGTGGGAGGTCTGACCACTGTGCGTGTCCTCGCTGCATTTCATGGCACTTTAGAGAGTCTGGCCGTAGCTTTGTGACCTTCACCCTGCCTCCTGAAGCTCTCTCTGCTGATGTCACCAATGGATGGAGTCTATTCCTAACATAAGAATCGAGGCCACAGAATGAAAAGATCATTTTTTTTTTTTTTGCCTGTTTTACATTTTTTGGTTTGTTAGTTTTTTGAGTTAATTTCCCTTTATTGCCAAAGCTGGTCTTCAGCTCCCAGTTCTCCTGTTTCATACATCGCCAATCCTGGCATAAATTTACATTTTACTTAGTTTACCTCACATATAATGTTGGAGTATTTCTCTAGAGCAGATAGGAGGACATCGCATCTTAGAAAATAAATGAAGTTTTAATGATTTGCTTCATCATGTAGCTCCCCACCAGGCTTTCTCATTTGAAGTCAACAGGAGTCCAGACCTTGATTTTCAATCTTCCTCCAAGCCCTAGCTGCTCTTAATCCCATTGTAGGCAGAAAAAATAAAATTCAGACCCTAAACATACAGAATTATTCATTGCTTGAAATAATTTGAGAGCTACGTTCTGGTGCCATTAATAACATTGATGTAGAATCGGAATCAGGGAAGAGGCACAAAAGATGAAAACCTCCAAGTGTTAGCCTTGGAGCTAAACAAGTTGGAAGATACAGATATCATTACGAACCCAGATTTAAATGAATAACCTCATTCAAGAGGACTTAAGGTCTCAAAGCAGGAAGATATATAATTACGGTGCTCTGCCCAAGTTATATAAACGTATTAGGTTTCTTTGAGTCAGTTATTATTCTTGTTATGCTTAATCACTGATATCCCAGCTCCTTTGTCAGTAAACTTTGGAGTTGGGATTAGATTGTCTGTTTGAGAGTCCTCCCATTTGACTGTAGATTAGATAGCACCTGTAAAGAGGCTAGGGCGTGTTGATTTATGCTTTAGATTTGCAAAAGCTCTTCCAAAGGGTTCAACCATCCATAAAGGAGAGCACCAATAGATGCTGGATCGAAGGAACACAATCAGGATAAACCTTAGCGCTGTAGTTTGAAGAACCAGGAAGAGGAAGTTCCCTGGGAGATGCTAAAACCTGAATTTGTAATACAGTCGTGTATATACCTTCTGCAGGTGGCCCAAGAAGGGGTGGGGGTGGGGTGGAGATGATGTTAGTAATTATTGCCAGGGGAGGAAGTATCTCTGTATCTGCAGCATCTCCACTTTTGCATACAACCAAATGCTTTCTGTGAGACAAGCGTGTGCCGCCTTCCTTCATTATTCAGAAGCAGCACGGCACCACAGCACTTTACCTGGTCTTTCAGTTGCAGTGACTGTCAGTGGGCTCCAGATTCACAGTGTAGAGATTTGATAGGTCGCGTGCAAACACCACATGAAGGGACTTGAGTGTCGATAGGGTTGCTAGGTGATGTCTCACTGCTCAGGTCCATGGCGTTGGCTCAGTGAAGACCATTTTTCCTGCGCCCTTACCAACCAGAGATTCTAGACCAGCAAACCAGAGAAACTGGATGTTTTGACTCCATTTTCCTCCTCCCATGGAAACAGAGGAAGGTTTTTTTTTCCTTTTCTTTTTTTTTTAAATTAATTTATTAGATATTTTCTTTATTTACATTTCAAATGCTATCCTGAAAGTTCCCTATACTCTCACACCCCCCCACCCCCCACGTCCTGCTCCCCTACCCATCCACTCCCGCTTCTTGGCCCTGGCATTCCCCTGTACTGGGGCATATAAAGTTTGTAAGACCGAGGGGCCTCTCTTCCCAGTGATGGCCTACTAGCCATCTTCTGCTACATATGCAGCTAGAGACATGAACTCTGTGGGTACTGGTTAGTTCATGTTGTAGTTCCACCTATAGGGTTAAAGACCCCTTGAGCTCCTTGGGTACTTTTTCTAGCTCCTACATTGGGGGCCCTGTGTTCCATCCTATAGATGACTGTGAGCATCTCCTTTTGTATTTGCCTGGCACTGGCATAGCCTCCCTTGAGATAGTTATATCAAAGTCCTTTCAGCAGAATCTTGCTGACATATGCAATAGTGTCTGGGTTTGGTGGCTGATTATGGGATGGATCCCCGAGTGGGGTAGTCTCTGAATGGTCCATCCTTTTGTCTTAGCTCCAAACTTTGTCTCTGTAACTCCTTTCATGGGTATTTTGATCCCTATTCTAAGGATCTATGTCCTTCTTTGTATATGTGGTGGCAGTGTACTGGGAACCATCGAGATCACTAAGAAAAGAAGGGACTTTATCTTGTTGCAGTAGATCATATCCCCAGCCCTATTTCTTCCCTTCACTGGCCTTTGATGTATAATGGCCTTTTGTAGTTAACTAAGAGCATACTTGGCCTTAGATTATAATTATGGTATACACGGAAATATAGGATTATATGACCAGCTGATTAATACTTGGACTTGAACACACAGACCTGAGTTGGGCTTTGTTTCACTTAGTTCCCATAAGATGGATCATAATTATACTATTAATATTTATGATGATTATAAGAATATTGCAGTGAGCCAGTTCTTACAGTAGGATCAGTGTGTTGGTTCTTTTCTGGGTACACTTCTTAGTGATTCCTCACAAGGGTCTTGGTGGGTGGCTACCACCGTGATCTCTTTTCACAGTCAGAAAAGCTGAGGCACTTACCGGGTAACTTGCCAAGATAACATGATTTAAGGGGGGGGGGTGCTGATCTTACATTTGAACATAGGACCTCTGGTGTCTGAATCCATGATGGTTACCACTGGACTTTTCCCAACATTCTGGGCTGTCTGGGAGTGGGCAGTTTGATGCAGGTGTTATAGGTACTACTAGCAATTGCTTATTGGAACTACTGAATATATATGTGTGTGTGTGTGTGTGTGTGTGTGTGTATGAATATTGTGTGTGTGTGTATGAATATGCATATATATGGAGAGATATATCCAAATATAGGTGTACATATATCCACTTAGTAGTTATTTATTGAAAAACTGGGTTTTTTAAATTAAATTTTTATTTATTTATTTATTTAGGCAGGGGTACATGCTTGCCACAGTGCACACATGTGGGGGTCAGAGGACAGCCTTTGGCAGTGAGTTCCGTTTCCACCCCGAGGTTCCTGGGGGACAAAGCCAGGTAATCACATCTGTCAGCAGACGGTCTGCTCACTGAGCGAGTTCTCCAGGCCAAGAAACAATTTTTATTCTCGTATTCTAAGTTTGATTTTAGAAAAGTAATACAAGTACTTTATTATTATTCATTATTGTTGTTGTTATAGTATTCCTGTTTGTTTTTTGTTTGTTTATTTATTCTGAGACAGAGTCCCATATAGCTCAGGCTGGCCCTGAATTCCTGCCTCTCCCTCCCTCCCTCCCTCCTAATGCTAGGATTACAGGCATTTGCTTCTACATCCAGATATTTCTGCTTCTTATCAAATGTTTACCACACTTTGATAGAGACTCTGTAGTATTTAACCTTTTTACTAGAAGACCTATGGTTAAACAAATTATGAAAAACTCCCCAAATTGCACTTGAAAACCTAAGACCTACCAACTGGCTGGTGATGAGGTAGAGACCTGGACTATGCACAGGGCGTATTTAAATGCCTGCAAGTGGGGATTCCTGCTGCTGGTGTTTTATGATGCGTTACCTCTGAATGACAGGTCGTGAAACAATCATGTTTCTAAAATAACTGTTCAAGATTGGACCTAACATTTGACTTTTGTATTTATAATGGAGAATAAGCTAGGTTTTACTTAAAACTCCTTCATGTAAGAACTACCTCTTATATTTGTGATCAAATCAAGCCACCAGTATTTTAACATGCTCAGATTGTCAAAATGTCTATTTGTTAGAGAATTCTTAACTTTGTGGGCGCCCGTTCCTGTAATTTATGCATGCCATCCCATCTCTTGCCTTCCTTCTCTTTTTTTATTCTAGTTTTGCATGTTTAATCTGCTGGTCATTTATAACCCCTGCCACCTTTCCACGTGGAGAAGACCGGTGCTCACTGCAGCAGCTTTGTCCTTTTTTCCTCCAGGAAAAGCAGGGCTATGATGGTGGAGGTTGCCATGGTTACCGCTCCTTGGGTGCTATCTATAAAGGAGATACCTTGGAATCACAGGCTTCTTAGTTTGGGAAGATCCATTCTGAACAGAGCAGCAAAACCAGCTAGGTGGTGGTGCATGCCTGTAACTCCCACATTGGAAGGCTGAGACAGGAGAATTATGAGTTTTCGGGCTAGTCTGGGTTTTTGAGACAGGGTCTTAAAAACACAAAAAGCAAAACAAAACCACAGAGAAACAAATTCCAAATTGAGAATCCCCATCAGTTGACTGTAATGCTGATCCCAGACCAGGTGACTTAATGGCAGTGTTTGTTAAGAGGAGATACTGGGATCGAGATAGTCCTGAATGACTCCACCTGCCCCTAGGAGTTTCTTCTTTCGATCCTGATGTTATCAGAGGTCAGTTTATGATCATGGTGTCATAAAGTTGATGGGGTACCTGACACATGTATGCAAATGCATTCTTGTGCCTGTACACACAAGCGTACACACACACACACACACACACACCCCATGGATGAAGGATCATCATGTACTGCATCTCTAGCCTTGTTAGACACCACCAGAGTGGTCATTTCAGACTCTGGACCACATTTTCCTAAGGCATTTGGGATAGTTTATTTTCATATCTGCCCGTCTGCTGTTGCATGGTTACCTCAGATAGGCTGTGCTTTCCCTTTTATTTGATTGTTACTTCTGTTAATCACTACAGAATCTTATCATGACTGCCTGCATATAAATCAAGAAAAACAAATTTGATTTCTAGCATTCTAAAGTAGCAAAGCAAATTTGTGAGTCCAGGAAGTTTGCTCTGTCAGTGTCAGGAATGGAGAGAAAATAAATGTGGATGCAAATGCTAGCTATTAAATCATCTTTTGACCCCCAACCACCCTTTAAATAGCCCAAGTAATGACTGTTTGATATTTATTATTAAGCATATTAAATTCCTTGATTAATTGAAGCATTTAGTCCTTTTTTTTTGTTCTGTGTAACAGTGAAAATAGATTGTTCTATTATCATTCTTGCTAGGAAACTTATAAAATTATTCATAAATGTATTTTAAACAGGAGATATATATTCAGGTATCATTGGGTGTACGGAGCAGAAAATGTTTCACATTTGAATGGCAGGCACAAGATTATAAATGCCTTTCCTACTGAATATTAATCACTGGTTCCATATGGCTGGTGGATCAAGCTCTGAGAGGGCCTGGAGATGTAAATTCCTACCCCACCGTGAACTTTATGTGATTAGTTTGCTGTTTAAAAATTAACTGACTAAGCCGGGCGTGGTGGCGCACGCCTTTAATCCCAGCACTTGGGAGGCAGAGGCAGGCGGATTTCCGAGTTCGAGGCCAGCCTGGTCTACAGAGTGAGTTCCAGGACAGCCAGGGCTACACAGAGAAACCCTGTCTCGAAAAACCAAAAACAAAAAACAAAAAAAAAAAAAAAAATTAACTGACTGACCTTCAAATTATTTAAAAAGAAAAAAAGAAAAAGAAAATTATTCTTTTTGGGAAGTTCAAGGGCAGAACAAGCTCAAAGTGACCCTCCATTTCTCCTCTTGGTTGGCTTTTCTCCTTCTTTGGCTCCACTGACTTAATTAAAATTGAATTTGTGCCCTGTCTGCCCTGGCTCTACCATGCCTATTCTCTAGGGGCAGTGTGGGACTGGAAGCTGTGCACAGACAGCCTGGTCCCCTATTGAACCAACCCGTGACCTGGTGGGTGGTGACTTCCACCTAAGAGGGAGAGCAGGTGTTCGGCCATGACCCCTGAGCCCCTGGCTCCTATAGCAGCTACAGCCTCCTACGGACCCCTCACCCCCAACACTCCCCCTCCCCCCCACAAATGTGTGTGGCCATCAGTAATGTAGGCAATGCCCCAAACTCCTGGTATTCTGTCTGGACTCCACCCCCACAGTTACCTGGCAACAACCAAGTAGGCCCAACCCACTCCAAAAGGGGCTGTTTGCCCCCTCCTCCCTCTCTGGCTCTTACTCTCTTACTCTCTTCTTGCTCCTGCCTCTTACTCTTGCCCTCTTCCTCCCCCCTCTCTCCGCCTTCCCTCCCCCCTCTCTCCACATGGCCATGGCCAGCCTCTTCTTTTCTACTCTTCTTCCTCTCTTTGCCTTTCTACAATAAACGCCTTAAAACCATGGACTCTCTCTTCTCATCGGGATCTGTCTTGCTGGAGCATGGAACAGGTCTTCCCCTAAGGAGCTGTGGCATCTAATCTCCTGTCAGGAAAGCCCTCCCTGAGCTCTCCAGCCACCGAACAAGCCTAGGACTCTTGTACCTGTGCTAACCAGCTGAAGCCCTTCTCCTGCCTTTTTCCCTTCGGGCCAGAGTCAGACCGCGGGCCCACACTCGGTTGTTCTCAGCTCTTCAGCAGCATCAGTGGTGCCCGAGAACCTGTCAGTCTCAGCCTCTGTGCAGGCTGGGACGCCCCACCCCCACCCCCAAGGTGGCTCCCGGAAGTTCCTCGGAGACCTCAGGGACCTCAGACTGGTCCTAGCCCTGTGGTGGGCTGGACACGGAACCCCATTTTGACCCACTGGGCAATGCTGTACACATCCCTGCTCTAGGGTGCATCATGACTCCCTGCCTGTTCTCCTTCTGTGGCCCCATTCATTCTGTCCTGTGAACCCGGGCTTCTGATAGGCATTTGGTAATTGACTGCTCACAGGGCAGCCCATTACCTTCGTTCCTTCAGCCACACCTGGAAGGTCACATCCCCGCTGGTTCTCTCTCCCTTTCAAAGGCACCCACTGTCCCCTCACAGTGTCCCATTTCCTCTTCCTCCTCTTACCCTCATGTCCTCTTTGTGCTCTCAGCGGAACATACCAGATCCCTTTAATTCTTCCTTCTCTGGTTTCTCAGCCAGGCTCCTGCCTTGCTCCAAGCGACTGACCGCATGTTTCCAGGCCTGCAGAGGGACCACATCGTCGTTTGCATCTCGTTTTGCTGACCCAGTCTTCCCAAATTGCACCCTTTCCCACTCCACTTTCAGATTTATCTGTCCAGAGCAGGTATATGAAATGTCACCCTCCAGGTCTTTTGGGAGGAGAAGGACAGACTGTCCTGAGAACGTGAACAGACGTGTGTGGGAGAATGACGAAGTAAGCAAGTAAGCAAGAGCTCTCGTCCCAGTGTTATTATCGTGCTAATTAGGATCCCAAAGGGACATCTCTCAGAAAACTGGAAAAATAAATTAATTTTTTTCTGTAAATCAAGCAAGTGGAAAGGAAGGAAGGAAGGAAGGAAGGAAAAAAGAAAGAAAGAAAGAAAGAGAGAGAGAGAGAAAGAAAGAGAGAGAGAGAAAGAAAGAAAGAAAGAAAGAAAGAAAGAAAGAGAGGAAGAAAGGGAGGAAGAAAGAAAGAAAGGAAGGGAGGGAGGAAGGGGGTTTTGAGATGAAAACCCTGTTGACCTCTGCTTGGTTCAGCTGCATGTGAGTTATGTAGTCTTAGTGGCAAGCATCGCCCATTGAGATGGCTTGTGTCTGCTTGGCTCAGGGAGTGGCACTGTTAGGAGGTATGGCATTGTTGGAGTAGGTGTGTCACGTGGGTGTGGGCTTTAAGACCCTCATCCTAGCTGCCTGGAAGTCAGTATGGTGGTAGCAGCCTTCAGATGAAGATGTAGAACTCTCAGCTCCTCCTGTACCATGACTGCCTGGATTCCAGTCTTGATGGTAATGGACTGAACCTCTGAACCTGTAAGCCAGCCTCAATTAAATATTGTCCTTATAAGAGTTGCCTTGGTCATGGTGTCTGTTCACAGCGGTAAAGCCATAATTATCTTTCAAAAAGATCATGATTAATAGTAGTCATTAAATGATTTCATGCTCACAACAGGGTCTGGTACATAGCAAACATAAGACCTTTTAGTAAAATAGAAACACCACTAGTCACATGTGCAGGCATACATGTTTATAAAGTACATAAAGATGGAAAGCTGGTGCTCATCTACGGTCAGTGAGGTCGAGATTGCTTATTTATTCTTTCCATTACCTTACTAAGTAAAACAAGAAACAGGCAAAGCCATCTTCCAGAGGATAAAGCCACATTCCTGTATGTTTCATCCCATGATTCTCTTCCTGCTCCCTCTCTAACTCTCAGCTCCCAAACCCTCTGACCGACTGTGAAGTGCCGTGTTCCTTGTTCACGCTGGCTCCTGACTGACCTTGCTGTCCATCCTTGTGTCTAGGGTATCGCCATTGCCTTTAAGATTTATCTTGACATCACTTGTCCCAGCAGGGTGAGCATTAGGGACAGGTGAATTAAAGGTATCTGATTCATGATTGTTTCTCAGTGGAGTGCTTTTCTCCTGAGTGGGGACGTTACTAGAAGCTGAAAAGGGAACATGCTTTAGTTGCTGACCACGCACGCCTGTTACGATGTTGCTGACAGTCCTAACAGAGGGAAAGGGGCATGTGACTTCTAGAGGGTAGGAAGTGCCGTGGGATCTCTGGAACAGGGGTACTGAAGGAGAGAAGGAAGTGGTGCCGCTTGGAGGAGGGGCTTGGGAGGGTGTAAGTGTTGTGTGATTTCTGTTTGACAGGATAGTCAAAGTACTGACTAGCTGTTTCCTGAACAGATAGCATAAAGGCAGGTAGATGTTCCCAGCAGTTTTACAGGGAACCAAGGCAGGTCGTGGGAGAATGGGCTGGCAGTCAGAACGTGGGTGGCTGAGCTTGGGGTGAGTTCTTCTTGGTGCTTGGCATGTGGCAGTCGCCCAGAAATGTTTACACTGCATAGTATTTCTCCTCCTGGCATGTATGGTGGGTTTAGGGGTTCAGGATTCTCAGAGCTTGTAGACAATACTTTCTATGTGTTTCTGCTTTTGAGATTTTCTTTTCCCCCTAGGGAAAGGGGTTTTGGATTTTACCAGATCCTGCTAAAGGATCGTGTGTGAAAAGCTGAGAGCCATAGTTTTTTGAAAAACAACAACAACAAAACAAAAACAGAAACAAAAGAAAAACAAACAAGAATCCAAGAGAGCGTGCATGTGCACGTTCATACATGCATGCATATACACACACTCTCACACATACACTGAATGGATGAGGACAGCAGCAGAGCACAGAAATGGTTTGAAGATGCTTTGGCTCTGGCTGAGCTGGGCAGGGATGTCCTTGGCGCCCACAGGGCAGGCCCTCACCTGCTAGAACCCTACAGGGACTAGCCACCACCATGCTCTCAAAGCTGGCTCCAGATACCCTTTCCAGATCCTCCTTGCAGACTGGTTTCTGCCTCTTTGGTTCTTCTCTGACACCTCTCTAGGGTAAGAAACATGGAGTTGAAAGACTGGAGAGAGAATGGAAGTGCCCCGTGCTTTATTCTGAGGTAAGGATTACCTTACCTCAGAATAAAGGTATTATAAGCGTGGTTCTGTGGTGCCCGTTTTCTAGCAGTAAAGAAGGTATCCGCATGAACTGAACCCTCTCAGAGGCAGAGGCAGACCCACTCCTTCATACCCAGCAGCCCATAGGAGATGCTGAACTATCTGGCCCAGGCAGATTCCTTACCCTCAGTGCAGAATAACCCTCCGTATCCCTTCGCTCTAGAGCAGTGGTTCTCAACCTGTGGGCCAGGACCCCTTGTGGGGAGTCACATATCAGATATCCTGCATATCATATAGTTACATTACAATTCATCACAGCCGCACAGTTACAGTTGTGGAGTAGCGATGGAAATAATTGTGGGATTGGGGCACCACCGTAACACGAGGAGCTTCATTGAAGGTCCACAGCATTAGGAATCATCGTTCTACAACGTGATGACCACGGCAAAGTTTTTTGTATTTTCTCTTCTGTCAGGCAAGCCTGCCTTATTGCTGATGTGCATGCTTATGAATTTGAGCTCCCCAGTCCCGAGGTAGTGAGTTCAGCTTGTGTAGTTTATTGTGCACAAAGGAAATTCCCAACGGCTGACTGTTCTCTGGTATTGTTGGCTTAGTAAGGCAGAGTGTGTTTTTATGGGAAGGAGGTTGATCGTAAGCAAAGATAGGAGCTGCCTTTCCATGGGGAGGGTTCGGTTTGGTGTTGATCTGATGCAACTTTTGATGCTATCAGCTCGCTGAAACATGTGGGTAACTTCAAGTCTGCATGTAGATCAACGGTCATGGAACAGACACAGAGCCCGTTGTTGGTCACACTGGACCGCTGGGTTGTCTGGGGGCACCAGAGTCACTCAGACAAAAAGCTTGGGAGCTAGCCTGGGAGTGTGTTCATCCCTGTCAGGGTAACAGACTTTTCTGAGGACTCTGAGGACCTACTGCAGTTAAAGGAATACAGGATTTCAAAACAGGATCATCAAAAGAGGAAATGCAAGTGTCTTGATGGTTTCTCTGGAATATGAGGTCACCGACCCGACGTCGTGATGAATGGTTTTCTATTATTGAGGAACAAAGAGTAGGAAAATTCC
>LR749971.1:934485-978203 GCA_902729485.2 Mus minutoides | reverse complement strand
TTTTTTTTTTTTTTTTTTTTTTTTTTTTTTTTTTTTTTTTTTTTTTTTTTTTTTTTTTTTTTTTTTTTTTTTTTTTTTTTTTTTTTTTTTTTTTTTTTTTTTTTTTTTTTTTTTGGTTTTTTTCGAGACAGGGTTTCTCTGTATAGCCCTGGCTGTCCTGGAACTCACTTGGTAGACCAGGCTGGCCTCGAACTCAGAAATCTGCCTGCCTCTGCCTCCCGAGTGCTGGGATTAAAGGTGTGCGCCACCACGCCCGGCTGTTTTTTGTTTTTCTAGACAGGGTTTCTCTGTGTAGCTCTGGCTGTCCTGGAACTCACTTTGTAGACCAGGCTGGCCTTGAATTCAGAAATCCGCCTGCCTCTGCCTCCCAAGTGCTGGGATTAAAGGCGTGTGCCACCACTGCCCAGCCTGTTTCTTATTTTATTTTATTTTATTTTATTTCATTTCATTTGAACAAGAAATGGAAAGAAAATCATGGTATGGCTTGATCGCCTGTTGAGAACAGACTCAGAATCTTCCATCCTGTTAAATATTCAGGACGGAAGCATGACTGTCCCCATTTGTGGGGTCACTAAGACAGGGAGTGTTTTCATGGCATGTGGGATAATGGCAGTCCTTTCGGTGTGGCATCTGCCTGAGTTTGTGCTACTCTGATTGCCTCATTTCCAGTTAGTCCTCAATGGTGAATCTGGTCTTTCCTTCAGGTCACCTCTACATCTTGTCCCAGGTTCCTGTCCTGAAGACACATTCACTGTCTCTTGAGAACAAATGTTCACCATCCAGTCAGTTACTTGTATGTCCAGAGCAAACCCATCAGTTGCGACACTCAGGCTGGCAGAGGCATGCCTAGTGGTGCAACAGATCTGAGCTGCATGCTTTCTTGCCAGAGAAAGAGAAAAACAGAAGCAAAATAAACATTTCATTATAATAAAGATAAAAGTCTTAACTCTTGAGTTTGGATGCCACTGGGACAGTAAGCACAAAACAGTGATAGGCTGCATGAATAGTCCAACCAGTGAATTAACTTTGATCCAGATTTAACCTGCTGATGATAAGCCTGGTAACTCCCGCTCTGGCTGTACCACACCCCTTTTTATTTGCAAGTGTTGATTTTGTGAGCAGTTCTAGAGAATTTGGAAACCATGGAGAACTGCAACAAACCAGCAACAAAGAAGCTGGAAAATCGCAACAAACAAGCCCACCCCACCACATTGCCTTCCAAACAAACACAAGCCCTGGAAAAGCTTCCGAAAGCCGGCTCCCTGCCCTTTCAAAGGGACGTTTGTAGCTGTATGCGGTTCAGACATAGGCTCTTTTTCTCTTGCCTTGCATTCCTACCTCTCACTGTATTTCTTTCATTGTGGTTATATGTACATAACATTTATCATTTTAACCATTTTATAATTTTCCCTAGCACTAAGCATACTCAGTTATTCAGCCATCACTGTTATTAATTTCTGGAACTTTTCATTATGTATTCTATACCTATAAATATATATATGACAAATCACACTGAATAGCTGAGTAATATTCTGTCACATACATTTACTATATCCTGTTTACCTGCAAACACATAGTAGAGCCTTCTTTTGTGTTCACTGCCAGACTTTATGTCTAAGGGAGTAAACAAAATGAGGTGCAGGGGTGGGTCGGGGCTGGGGAGGTGATGGCTCAGCAGTAAAGGGCACTGGCTGCTCTTGTAGGGAGCTGGGTTGGGTTCCAGGCACCCCCGTGGTGGCTCACAAGGGAGTTTCCAGGGACCTGATGCCCTCTGCTGGCCTCCATGGGCACCTGGCATGCATATGATGCACAGACAGATGTGTAGGTAAAACATCTGTAAATGTAAAAAGGAATAATGTTAAAAGTATTAAAAATATGGGGTGTGTTCTACCAGACTTTAGAACTCTTGGAGGAAGTGGCCAGCGTCAGTCCTGGAGTGCTGTCAGCACGGGGTCTGTGGGAGCTTATAAACCAGGGGAATTTGGCGTGAAGTTTCATTGATGAGGTCATTCGTTGATTATTATAATTGCATGCCTCAGCCTTTTCATTTTATTACGAAGTATAATTGTGAGCTATCTGTCAGTATAAATCTCAGGCCACGTTTCATGTTTCGCCTTTGTTTTCTCCCTAAAGGAATTCTTGTCAATCCCCCCCCCCCAACCCCACCCCACCCCCTCCACCAATGGGCCACTTTGTATCTCTGTTTGGCCTCAAAATGACCACCCTCCTGCCTCCTCTGTGTTCCAGTCCCTGACACTGTAGATGCTGTCTCCTGCTTCTCTGTAGGACAGGATTAATTTTTAGTGTTAAAGGTGTGTCTTTACTGGCTGGTGTCTGGGGTAGTCACGTGTCACACTGGTGTATGAGTTTCTCATTCTCTTTGGCCCCCAGCCCATATGCTGCGGAGAGGTCTCTGCATCTTATATCTCAGCTGCTTCTTATATTGGAAAGTTTCTGTTTCCAGAAAACAGAAAAAGTAGTCTAGGAAGCCTTGCTCAGCTCATTTAGTTGCTTTCGATTTTAAGAAGTCATACATAGTCTGGTGATAGAGTAAATGCAGGGACCTGTCTTTGAACAGGATCGGTTTTTAGACAGAGTATTAGTGTGGGGGATTCGATATATACTCCTTTCATGATAGCTGAAAGATAATGTCTAGCTGTTAAAACATACCTCTACACACCCATGCATATTTGTGTTAGTGTACATGGGTTTTAAGGATATATAATTAATCCTCCCTTTAAGGCCAAATTCACAGAGCAAAAAAGGTGTGGAAATTTGGGTCATGGGTAGAGGCACTTGCTTGGCATGTGCAAGGCCGTCAGCGGGATCTCCAGTGTTGCATACATGTAGGGTGTTAGCATAGCTGAGTTAGATGTGGTGATATCCTCTTCACTTCTGCATAATGGCTCTAACCACAGGACCAGGGGCTGAGATAGCAAGAATCAAAGGGTCTGGGATTCTGGAAACCTGGGAGCCCTGTGTTAAGTGTCCAGCAGCTGGAAAAGTTCCAGGTTTAAATTCTAGACAATTTCTGGTAATTCAAATTGTAAAGCCTTTCACAGTGTTCTCAACCCTTTCATTTGAGAGTGGAAGGAGTTAGTCCTCATTTCTTGTTAGTTTTTTATGTTGGCAATTCCATCCTTAATTTAAAAAAAAGCATCAGCATTTTCATTATGAAAATGGCTTTCCTGAGTTTACAGCTGGAACCACTACATTTAGTTGTTTAAAACTCACTGCCATTAGCCTATACAGTTACTTTAATGTAAAAGCAACCTAAAATTGATTTAGGGCATTCAGGGTTTGGCAATTTCTGTTCGCTCACGAGTCCCAGGAGACTAGGAGAGTCAGGATGAGCCACGGAAGAGTCTCAGAAATCTCACGGGTCCATTGGCCCACAACCACTGGGAAAGTGTCACGTGTTCACTGCCCCCCACCCAAACCCCCAAGCCAGGAAGAGTCATCACTGTACTTGTTCAAGGTTGTCATAAGTTGCTATAGCAACCGTAAGAGCATCCCAGAACAGGTCTTGAAACAACAGATGTTTCTTTTCATGCAGCCCTGGAAGGCCTAGGTCAAGGTGTCAGCACTCCCTGTCTCTGGAGGCCAGCCTCCCTGCTGGCACACAGATGCCCTCTCTTGTGTCCCTGTATGGTTTTCCTCAGCGTGCACACAGGCACTTGGCACCTCTTCCTGCAGCCAGAATTCTTCTGACTCTTTTAGGGGCCACCCTACTAGCCTTATGTTAATTAACATCATCATTTCCTTAAAGGCTGCCTCTTCCAGTAGCCATCTCCATAGGAGCTAGGTGTTAGGACTTGGACCCGGGGATGGTGGGGAGCTGCGGTCCCTAACCCTCTGTCTAAAACAGCATTGCTTTGTTTGTATGTGGGGAGATTAATATCAAGAAGAACCCCAAAATAACGCTCCGCCGAGTTCGTGCCTGTTATTACAGGGAAGGAGGACAGGTGGAGGAGAGGACAGTTCAAACTGCTGTGAAGGAGTTTGAAGGAAGAACGCTCTCTCTCCCCGAGTGCTCTTCTGCCAAGTAACTACCTCCTCTGACTTTTACACTTTGTGTTCTGTCGAGGTAGTTTTTTCCATGTGTTACTGTGTCATAAGGAGGCATCCATTCACTGACTGGCCTGAGATACTATGTAGCGATCCCTCTAGTAAGTCAGTGTGTTGTGGGGGTGGGGTGGGGGGGAGTGTTTGTTTGGTCAGCTATTAGTGGGCATTCAGGCTGTTTCCTGAGCCCCCCCCCCCCCCACTCCAACTCCCAAAGTGGATATAGCTGGATTCCCTTTAAAGCCAAGATGGAAAGACCCACTTAATAAAGGCAGTAGGTTTCTGCCTTTGGTGAAAACACTCTTTGTCTTTGCTTCCTGTTTATTGTTGGCTAGCACTAAGAGAAAAATCTTCCAGCCTCTGGGAAGAGGCCCATGCTGTGCTGGGAGGGGTTTTCCTTGGCCACTGAGGTCATCTCAACCAACCCTCAGCCAGCCTGCCCAGGAATAAGGGTCCTTAATTAGCAGGAGTGCCCACTTTCAGTTAAACAGTCTTTCTTGTAAGGACGGCTGTAGCATGTGACCCGCGCCTTTCTGCCTGGTCCTAGTCTGGCAAGGTGGCAAGGGGCAGCTTCTTATGGAATGTGAGCAGGCGTACTTCTCATCAAAGATCTCAGTGTAGGCCAGGAGGGCCAGCAACTCCTGAGGTTAGCGTGTTCCATGAGCCAACCGCTGTGGCTTGGATACTAAGGGTGGAACACAGCTCCGCGTGGCCCCGAGTTTTCCACTCCAGCCTCTCGGCCTTAGGCGTCACCTGCCATTATTGTATAAACTGTGCCACGGTGGTTCCGATGTGCTTTTGGTTTCTGGAAGTGTAAAGGATGCCTCTCTGAGGCTTTCTGGTTTTTTCCAGATCCACGGAGAGTTTATTTTCACCTGGGACTTCTAGCTAAGGGTAGGCAGAGGTTAGCCCTCTTCTAAAGCCGTCTTTACTAGTCCCAAGGAGGCCCCGAGATGGCTTGTGTGTCCATGTTCCTGTTTCTGAGGCTCTGATTTTTATGACGCTATGGACATGTTGTGCATATGGGCTTGGGGTGCAGGAAACGTGTAATTCAGCAAAGATTTAAAAGGCTGTCTGCAGTGTTTCTAATTACTGTTCGTTTGCTCCACCAGTGCCTAATAAGTGGATTTAAGTAACCTCAGGAGTGAGGACTGCAATGCTCATGTTACAGGCAATCATGCAAATCAAATTCTAACCGAGAGTTGCAGAGAACACACTGCGGAGCCTTAGTTAGAGAAGTATGCCGAACAAGAGCAGTTTGGAACTTTTCCACCTGTCATGCAGTGAAGGACATACTCACCTGAAATCAGCTTCTGTCTGCAGACCATTTATAAGTCACCAGCAGTCTCTGGCATCCGCTGTCTTCTTAATTTAACATGGGAATGAGGGAGGGGAAACTTACTGGCTTCTCTTCCCTTCTTTTCTCCCATCCATCATTGCCTGTATAGGAACCGGAAATGCAGGTCCGGAACAGTGGGCGTCAACCTTGGGTACGGCTTGGCACCAACTTGGGAATTTTCAGGTGCCTGGGAACTGATCTCCACCCCGAGGTGCTGGTTTAATTGTCTGAGATGCAGTCTACACTGGGATTTTAAGAAGGTCTCCGGAGGATTATTATATACCCAGATTAAGACGGCAGGGATTTGAGAGGTTGCTTCATGAGAGAAATCTCAGCCCTGGTTTACATGTTGGTAACAGCTAGAGGTTTTGTAGAAACAAAGAGGCCCATCCAGTAAAACCACATTTCTGGATGAAGGAAACAGGGTTTCTGAAAAGCTCCGGGGCCGTCCTGGTGTGCAGCAAGAGTCTGGCCGACTGACTGACCGACTTAACCATGTTCTAACGAAAGGAAAATGGAGACCCAGGAAGGTTAGAATGGCTTGGTCAAGGTCAGACGCTTGTTGCAGAGTCAGGCCTGGGACTCAGGTCTGACGCCTCTTCTGGGCTTTCTGTTGCCCAACGCCAGCCGCTATGTTTGTTTATTGTATTTATTGATACCTCCTCGTCCTTCAGGTGATGTTCCTGACTCCAGGAGACCTTTTCTGGCTCCTCATACTCCTCTACCATCCGGTCTGGGTAAGATTCCCCCTGGTTGTGTTTGAACAGCACTTGTATGTAGGTCTCCCCTCACATGGCCGGTTCTGGAGAAAAGCCCATAACTTGATGGTATGTGTTTGTTAGCTCCTAGGCACCATTTGTTGAATTGCACTGCCCTGACTTTTGGTCCACATGGGCTGTTAAAAATAATGAGATGCTGTATAGGCGCACTAGCAGCAAGTGTATTTCCTGTGGCCCACTGCATTATGGGTCAGGATCCCTTTGGGGGAAATGTTCGGCAAGGCGATGTTAATGTTGGTATAAATGAGAACAGGATTTTGGGGACCTCGCATGTTGCTCAGTGTGCTTTGAATAGTGTGCTGCAGTCAGGGTACTAGTGTGAGGAGGGGGGATCCTGTGGCCCCTCAGCAGATTGAATGATGTCTGATGGAAATGCTATTTCATGGAACTATGCTTTAGATCATCTTTGTGTTCATGCTGAAGATGTAACTGTGGGCTGTCACAAGCCAAATAGCTGAATTAAATATTTTGGCTTCGTAGATGCAAGTTTTCTTAATTGATAAAAAAAACTACAACGTGTCTTTCCCTGTCATCCTAGATATTTAGAGTCATGGTTTTCATCGGGAAAGAGTTGCTAGCCCCGTGTGCTTGTGTTTCCCCGTTGTGGCTCTGTAGCCTATAGGCAGCTGTGTGGCTCAGTGTAAATACCGCACAAAGAAATGGTTGTCGTGGGTGGAAGATTCAGAGCTGAACTTCCTTGGAACCAGGGCCGCTAACTGGGCAGTGTTGTGGGTAGACCCAAGGATGTTAAGGTGTCGAGGAACAATGGCCAAAATGTGTAGAACTACTTTGCAATCTATAAAAACACGTTTCACAGATGCGTGGCTAGCAAGGGCTGTCACATCCCTGGGGGGTGTGGAAGCAAAACCATCACACATGAGGGAAAGAAAATATTTTCCTTCGATTGTTTTCTGAGATGGATGGTCATGTCCCTGTGTCTGAAGGATGTCCCTAAATATTTGAGTTTCCTGTCCCCTACCTCCACAGCACTAGATTATGAATGTGGGCCATCCCACCTAGCTCCCACTATAAGACGTTTCCATAGTAATTCATTTTACTATATTGTACAAAATATATTTTGTATCACTTTAAAAAATTCTAGAAAAATTTCTACTAGATTTTTTTTTTTACATTTTTGGATAAAAAATATTTAACAGGCCAGAAAAAGCCTATCAGTGAGTAATTGTTGCTGTCTGAACTTCAGAGGCATGGCCGTGTATTCTAGAATAAAAAGGAAGAGAACAATTAATGTTCTGAACCTATAAGGAACACGGTTCCCACCTAGGTCACACCAATGACTATGTGTAACTGCCCTGCCATTTAGGACTCAGGTTTTACAAATACACACACACACACACACACACACACACACACACACACACACACACGGGAACAGTTAGAACTGGAATTTGAACCCAAATCTTTCTGATTTCTCAGCCTTGTGTCTTTGGCCCTGTGTTGAGGTCTCCAAATGAGACTACTTATTAACTTTGAGCATTTACTATGTTGGAAGAAGAGCGCTTGCTTCAGCGTCTTAGAACTTCTGTTGAGCAATTGGTGAGTTGGTGAGACAACGATTATGAGGCATAGAGAAAAGGAAACACGTGTATACCTCCATGGGAATGTGGATTGCTGAGCCATTATGAAAAACAGTGCGGTGGGTCAAGGAAAAGTTAAGAGTAGAATTCTTATTAAGAGTTAAGAGTAGAACTGTCATTATTAGACAGTCCTAGTATATACCCAGAGGAAATGAAATCAAGATATGCATCTCCATGTGCATTGAAGGATTATTTGCAGTAGCTTAAGTATGGAAATACCTGTCTCTTGATGATAAATGGATAAAGAAATTATGGGATATGTATGCATGTGTGTACATACTCGTGTGTGTGTGTATGTATGTACATGCCTGTGACTATTATGGGGTATGTATGTGTGTGTACATGCCTATGAGTATTATGGCATGTACACACACACATATGTATATACATATACATATATATATATATATATATATATATATATATATATGCACATGCCTATGACTATAATGGGATATGTTTTCATGTGTGTATGTGTGTGTATGTATATATATGCCTATGACTATTATGGGATATGTATTCATGTGTGTATGTGTGTATATGTATATATATGCCTATGACTATTGTGGGATATGTATGTGTGTGTACATGCCTATGAGTATTATTGTATATGTATGCATGTATGTATGTGTGTATACATGCCTATGAGTATTATAGGATATATATGTGTGTGTATATGCTTATGAGTATTATGGGATATATGTGTGTGTACACATGCCTATGACTATTATGGAATGTGTCAGCATGTGTGTGTGTATGTGTATATATGCACATGCCTATTAGTGTTATTCAGCCATATAAAAAGGGAATTGTGCCATTTGTGATAGCATGTATGAGTCTCAAGGACATTGTGCTAAATAAATTAGGCAGAAAGGAAAGCCAAATACTGTTTATATGTGGAATCTGAAAATGTCAAACTCACTGAAGCAGAGAGCTGAACAGTGGTTGTCAGGCCCTGGAGGAGGGGGGATGGGCAGGTGCCATCAGATGGTTCTTAAAGTTAAGGTGAGTGAGTTCTAGGGGTGCGGTGCCCAGCAGGGTGGGAGGCGGTTTGTGTGCTAATGAACTTGACTGAGGTGATCTACACAGGATGTATATGTGCAGCGAAGCCTTATGGTCCATGAATGGGCTCAATCTGTGCCAGTTGCATATTTTAAAAGGGCCACTTGTGGTTTAAAGTTATGAGTTTAGAAATTTGTGATTTTATTCTCAGATGTATTTGATTTGGAGGAATTGGGTGAGCAGAATGGTTGGTGATTTGTGCTCCATCACTGAGAACCGGGATTTGAGAATCCCAGCTTTCCTGTGTCTCTGCGTCAGCCGAATGAGACATTATTCTAGCTTCATTGCATTCATCTCCTTCCCACAGGCCCCAAGTTAGAAAACACAGCGGCCTTATAAAACAGCTCTGCCCAGTGCTCCCAAACCTTGTTTTCTCTGCCACGACATTGTCTGCTTCCTGCTCGGGAAGCTTGCCCGGCAGAGCATTTTTTGGTTCACAGGTGGGTCCCAGGGTTTCCTGGCTGCTCTCCAGGAAACCTCTCACTAAGCTTGGTGGGATGGGACGTCCTTGAGGGTCACTATTCTGGATCCTTAGGTCATCTGAGGAATTGGATGAACAAAATGGTTGGTGATTTGTGCTTCATCACTGAGAACCGGGAATTGAGAATCCCACCTCTCCTGTGTCCTGTGTCCTGTGTCCTGTTTCTAGATGAACACTCTGAGACAGAGTCCTGTGCCCCTGCACAGTGAGTCACAGTGCCTCTTGAGTGGAACCCTGGGGTTTTCTACTGTCTCCTTCCTGAAATGCTTTATTTCCCTAGCTCCTGGATGGATGCTACTCTATTGAAATTCTGCTCATTCAGGGCTCACTTCCTTCTTGTAGTTACTTCCCAATTTGTCTTCCCAGTTCCTGATGTCTATTCTTTGGTCCTTTAATAGCATTTCCTTCTTCATAGGATGTTGGAATGGTGACTTTTTTTTTTCCCTGATTTGGTTTTGGGCCCTCTTTTCTCTGCATATTCTTCTGTGTCCAGGGCTTCAATATAACGCTTTTAAACTGTTTGAGTTTCAAACTCTCCATTTGCCTGCTTCTCCAAGAACGAAGTCTAGATTTGCTTCATGTGTCACCGACTCTATTCTGCCTCCTATTCTGGTACCTTTCCCCGACTGCGGACGGACAGTGTTACCTCCTCCCCATCTCCAGAGTTGAAATGCTACCTACATGTAGTGGGAACCAGCCCTGGTTTCTCCTTTGATATCTTTTTTTATTGGATATCTTATTTATTTACATTTCAAATGTTATCCCCTTTTCCTGTTTCCCCTTCTCAAGCCTCCATCCCCCCCTTCCCTCTGCTTCTGTGAGGGTGCTCCCCCCTGACCACCCTAGCATTCCCCCTTCACTGGGGCATCAAGCCTTCACAGGACCAAGGGCCTCCCCTTCCATTGATGCCATCCTCTGCTACATATGCAGCTGGAGCCATGGGTCCCACCATGTATGCTCTTTTGGTATCTTCATTCCTTCTGGAATCTGAGTTCTCCTTTCAAAATGATCTTGACTTTGTCTTCTATGTCTCCACTTCAGTCAACCTTGTTACCTGCCCCCAACAGTAGTCTACTGGCTGGTGTGTCATGGCCACTCTTGCATCAGATAGCTCTGAGATGCTGGAGTACTCTGCTCTTGTCCGCCTCGCAGTGTACGTTTCATTGGGGTCCATGGATTCCTCTACCTCAGCTTGCTCCTCCTCTCTGCCTTCCTTTGGGGTCATATTGGCTGGGTATCGAGAGGTGTATTTGAGGGTGGCTTCTTTTCTCTTTTATGTTCTT
Source organism: Mus minutoides (assembly GCA_902729485.2). Taxonomy (NCBI): domain Eukaryota; kingdom Metazoa; phylum Chordata; class Mammalia; order Rodentia; family Muridae; genus Mus; species Mus minutoides. Next base: position 967,596 of record LR749971.1, on the reverse strand, counting down.
TCAGTTTTTTTTTTTTTTTTTTTTTTTTTAGACAGGGTTTCTCTGTGTAGCCCTGGCTGTCCTGGAACTCACTTTGTAGACCAGGCTGGCCTCGAACTCAGAAATCCGCCTGCCTTTGCCTCCCAAGTGCTTGGCGACTGACCCCAAGGCATTGTCATGAGTGCACCCAAACCTTTTCTGCGATCGTACCATCCCTCTTCCCTCTGCCCCAAAAGATTTCCTTTTTCCACACAGTCAACTTCTGTCCCAGTCTTTCAGGCTTCAGATGTCATTCTTCAGGGAGTCTCCTCTCCACACCCTGCCCCAAATAGTTGCCTGAGATATAATCTGACATAGCAACCTGTTAATGTCCTTCTTTTCACTAAGCAGAGTGAGTTACTTTAGAAGTCCTTATACAAGCTCCCACAAAGGAACATCTTATGGTTTGTACACTGATACAGTATACACTGCATCTTTTACACTGATACATCTACATCTATTGCATGTAGCATAGGGTCTGGCATGTTGTAGGTGTTGGTTCTCATGAGATGTTTGAAATGAGCTCTCTCTCTCTCTCTCTCTTCTTAGGCTTGATGATTGACCTCAGAGTGTTTGTCTCCTTGTTAAGTGTTCTACCACTGAACTCTTCCTTTTTGTAAAAATGTGTTCATTTGTTCTGAGTGTGTATATGTACATACCTACATGAGTTTATGTGTGCTGTCTGTGTGCAGAGACCCATGGAGAACAGAAGAGGGCATCACTTCCCCTAGAACTAGAGTTACAGGCAGTTGTGAGCTGTCCGGGGCTATCAGGTGTGCCGTGTCTCAGTTTTAGGCACCATCTTTTGGTGAGAGCATTTAGTTTGCTTTCCTCCCTTCCTGCCACTTGCTTCTCAGTTCTCGTTTTGCCAGCTGTAGTCATATTGTAATTGTACTGCAATTTGGGCGAGATCAATATTCAGTGTTTACTTTATTGCAACTGTGGAATCTTCTCCACAGATGAACCGTTTAATATAGTTTGATTTACTTTTGCCTCTCACGGTTAGGTTGCATGGCCAGTATTGACTTTTTTTTAATTGTTAATTTTTGTTATAGTTATGAATAATTCAACCTCAAATTCCATACCAGTTGTAAATCTCTCTTCGATATAACCAGCCACACAGGGCTTCTGTCAAGGTCATCTTTGGAGGAAGAGCCTCTGGAACTTTCCATTCCTCTCAGGGCAGAGAATGATTTCCACTTATCACCTTCCTGCCAGCTCCTTTAGGCTCTGTCTTATAGGAGGGCCCTGCTATGTGTTGTCTTTACTGTTTCATGGACACATTTTCCAGGGCCTCACAGAGGAAGACAGGAGTTGCAGAGATGGGGAGAGACACGTCTGAAAATGCCTTCCTCTTCCTGGATTTTTAAGTGACGACTTAGTTAAGTTTGTACATCCGGGGTGGATAGAAATCATCCTCTTTCTGAAGGTTGACACCTTCCACTCAAAGATGTTTCTCCAGCTAGCTCTTGGCAAGTTCTATATATCAGATTCTGATCTTCTGTATGTAAACCCTTTCCTCTGGGATTTTTGTGGGCTTTTCTTTTTGAATCCTGATTTAGATCCTGTTAACGTGTGGAAACATTAGCAGATCCTTCACTCTGGCCGGCCTTTTCTTTTCTTTTTTTAACTGTTGTCCTTGGCTGACCTGGAACTCACTGACTATGTAGAGCAGTGGTTCTCACGCTTCCCAGAGCTGTGACCTCTTCATATATTCCTCGTGCTGTGCTGACACCCCCCCCACCCCAGCCATACATCACTTTTGTTGCTACTTCATAACTGTTGTTTACTACTGTTAAAATGGTAATGTAAGCATCTGATACTCAACCCTGGGAAAGGGTCAGCTGAACCCTAAAGGGCTTGAGGCCCACAGGTTGAGACCCACCCATATAGACCATGTTGGCCTTGAACTCCCAGCGATCTGCCTGCCTCCCAAGTGCTGGGATTAAAGGTGTGCACCACCACACCTGACCACTTTTTTTTTTTTTTAAAGGAGAAAGCTTAATTTGGGGAGCAAAATAGCCTTTAATTCTAAAATATCCTTTTGTTTTTTTGTTTGTTTGTTTTTTAGAGACAGGGTTTTTTCTCTGTGTAGCCCTGGCTGTCCTGGAACTCACTCTGTAGACCAGGCTGGCCTCGAACTCAGAAATTCCCCTGCCTCTGCCTCCCAAGTGCTGGGATTAAAGGTGTGTGCCACCACGCCTGACCACTTTTTTTTTTTTTTTTTTTTTTTAAAGGAGGAAGTTTAATTTGGGGAGCAAAATAGCCTTTAATTCTAGAAAGAAAAAAATGTGCAATATGCTGGGATTTTTTTTCCCCTTTCTCTCTCTCAGTTTGTGAATACTTCTGTTGTCTGATATTGGCTCCCACACTTTGCATGATTGCTCTTTGATCTCTTGATCCAACTTAATGAGCACACCCGGAATTGGATGGCTCAAGCCCGCTGTGGTGACTTTAATTTCTGCCGCAGTTTGAGTTTTCATAGTTCTTTTTTTTTTTTCCTCCAAATGCTTCTTGCTTTGTGTCTCTTTTTGGTAATGTCTTTTGTCCCCGCGTGGATGGATTTGTCTCAGATGACCAGTGTGAAGATGTGTTCGTTCCTCCCTCCATAGCCGTCCCCTCCGAACCCCGAACCCCCACTTTTATCTAGGGAATTTTGCTGATTCCCCTGCAGTTCCAGGCTTCCTTCACTGTGACTTGGCTGGATTGTTTGCTGTTAGAAACCCTCAGTTTGGTATTTTTAGGTCTTTATTACCCTCAGCTCCAGCTATTTATGAAATACTTCAACCAGAGTACAAACTTTACACATTTTTCCCTCTTTTTAAAGGAGAAAGAGACAGGGAGGAGGTGGGCTGTGTGTGCTGGGCTCTAGGCACCTGTGCAGGCTTTTTTCTGCCCTTAGTGTGGACTCTTTAACCCCTCCAAGGATGGAGGACTCATGCTAGATTTCTATGAGAAAATAGAAGCAGTTGGAGAGCTTGGTAGACATCTTGGACTGTCTTATCTGTCCCATCCCATCCCCTGGCACGTCCCCTGACAACCCCAAGGGTGGGAAGGGGGGGGTGCAGGGGTAGGGAGACCAACTGAGACAAAGAGGGAGAGGTGATATGTTAAATAGTCCCAGGGTTTGAGACCAGAGATAAATGACTTTTAGTGGAATTTGGCTCTTTCTTCTGCCCCACCTCTGCCTTCAGTTCTAGTAGAACCTGTGTGGTTGAAATAAACTTGCCTCTGGCCCTTCCTCATTTAGGATGGGACTTCTCCTGTGCCTAAGCCAGTTGCTAAGTGCCCGTGTGTTCTGTCTTTTAAGCTCAGGTCCCCATGTCCTCTTCCCTTGTTGGTTTATGTCCTGGTAGCTCAAGACTCACTGAAGGAGTGTCTCAGAGAAACAAGCTCGGACTGCTGCTGATCAGGCAAATAATGACATTTCTGTGCAGGCCCTGACTCTCCACTTCACCGACTATGGTTCTGTTGAGTTGGGAGGACGGGTGAGTGGGAGGCTCTGGTCCATTCCTAGATTTAGCCCCAGCTCTGCAAACATGCCCTCTCTCTCTGAGCCTCTCTCCTCCCAGCCTTAAGACCAAGGACAAGAAGCAGATGAGTTCTAGTCTCTTTTTACTCACAGGCTTATTTTATTTAAGGAAATTAAGGTGCTCTGTAATTGAACTTTAGCACAGGGAGCAGACCTGCTGTAGTTGACAGAAGAAAACATGAAATTAAAGTTTTCCTCATATTAGTCAATTCACTGATTCCAAAAATCCTTCAAGTTTTAACTAAAATGGCAACCCATGGTTCAGGGAGTAGGAACTTGTAAAAGGTTCCCCGCACCCTCCCTGCCTTGGGCATTGTTAGCTGATGGCCAAGCACGCTGGATTCAATCAGGAAAATAAGAAAGCTGATAGTTAAGGGGTGAGTTTTCCCTTTATCCTCTGAAGTGAAGACATCTCGGTAGCACCTGCCAGGAACTTTCCTTCCTGTTAAGGCTCTGAATGAGGAGATAATCGCCCTATCTGTGTATTCTTTTCTCCAAGTTACTTTTCTCAGTTGAGACGGAAGGCAGTGGACATGGTCTGTCACTGTGGTTTTGACTGGACGGTTTGATCATTAACCCAGTAGAAGTCACCGCGGTCAGTACAATGACTGAGGAGAAAATTGGGTTGTGAAGTCCTTTACGCTGTGACCTGAAAACCAGGGATATCTTCCCTAGGGCAGGGTTGCACGGGCTGATCTTTGCAACAGAGCCACACCTACCCCAGTTGTGAGCCCAGAATCTCCTTGGCAAACTGTCCGGATTATTCTGATAGTTTAGCAAGCGGTTGTTGTTTATTCCATTCTTGCACTGACATTTGGGAACCATTATTTTAGCGACGGGAGGCCAAAAACCAACTCCAATTTTCAAGTATTTGCAGAACTCAGGGAAAGAGAAACAAAACAAAAGAAACAGGAAAAAAAAAATCCAGTATGCCTGGTCAGCTGACCTCCCCCGTCAATCGTTTCTCCTTCACGGTGAGATAGATCTCCTTGCTCAAAGGAGTTAGAAATGCTGATGAGCTCTGCCTCAGCCTATATCTCCAAGGTGTGTGTGTGTGTGTGTGCGTGTGTGTGTGTGTGTGTGTGGTGCCAGGGGAATGCTAGTGATCCCCCTCAAGACAGGAGCTGATCTGATGCAACTCACAGCAGGGTCTTTATTCTATTTGAGCTAGCTTAGGGGCCCCCTCAATGCATCGCTGTCATGCAGGATGGTTTTGGTGGTGGGGGAGCCCTGAATGTCTATGGAGCAAGGCTTTATAGTAAGCAGTAAGCAGGGAATATGAGTGCGAGCATCTAATTGGAAAGCTGCTGTAGCCTTTAACGTGATTGGCTGGTGCTGGGAGTCATGTCATAAACTTAACTTCTGCTCCCCTCTGCATTGGTGGTCGTTAGGCAGGGGGCGGGCTTGTAACCTGAGGTGCAGGTTTGTTGGGGATGTAACCTGGATATGCTGGCCTTGTTGAGGGTGTAATCTGGAAATGCTGGTCTTGTTGGGGGTTAGTGTAGACACTAGAGCTAGGCTCGGGTTTTATTGGTGGGCAACTTGGAAACTAAAGCTAGGTACCAACCTGTTAGTTTACCTGAGTTCAAACTCAGGTCAGGTTCTCTGAAATGGAGTCTGAACTTAAAAGATTTGGCCTCTCATGTGAATAATGCATATGTCATGTGTTATTTGAATAGTTGCAGTCACACATTGTATTTCTATAAGTGTAATGCATGTTTAAGTGGATGGTTGTAGTATGATTTCTCCTTTCTTATTTGAACGTTTGGGCTTGTGCACATGTGTGTGTGTGTGTGTGTGTGTGTGTGTGTGTATGTATGTGTGTTTGCTCCTGTGGCTATGTGAGTGTGCCTTGTGGGTGTGTGTGCTTGTGGAGGCCCGAGCTTAGGTACCTTCCTCTATCTCTCCACCCTGGTGGTTTTTGTTTCGTTTTGTTTTGGGCACGGTCTGTCACTGATAAGCTAGGTTGGATGGTTTCTTCTGAGAAGAGTCGGCCTCTCGCCCCCTTGCTTCTCCTCCCTCCAGCCCTAAGGTTACAGATAAGGGCCACAAGTCCTTGTCCTTTTAAGAGATTTCTAGGGATCCAGACTCGGGTCCTTAAGCTTACTGACTGAGCCACCTCTCAGCTCCCTCGTTCCCGTTTTGGATGTTAACTTTGTCTCCTGTCTAGGCCTGCTCTCCTCAATGGCCCCTTCAGTTTTCCTTTCCCTCTTTTCCCTGAATAAATTTGTGTGAGAGAGAATGCATCATGAGGATGCATAAATATCATCTGCAAGGTAAATCACAGGAAAGACTTATAATATAGTTTCTTTAGCTTTATGGTCACCTAGATTCAGCTTTCTGCCATTGATTCTTTATTAGAGATCTATTAGAGTCAACGCACAAAGGCCTTGGCTAGGCCCCGAGGGTCTATCTCAGGATAGATAAAGACCTTGGCTAGGCCCCGAGGGTCTATCTCAGGATAGATAAAGACCTTGGCTAGGCCCCGAGGGTCTATCTCAGGATAGATAGATATAACACAAAGACCTTGGCTAGGCCCCGAGGGTCTATCTCAGGATAGATAGATATAACTCCTTTTCTCAAGACACTTTTACTCTCTGGTTGAATTCTTTTGAAACTTTTAATTGACATTGTAGTTGCACACTTATGGGAAGCAGTGTGACCCACACACATGTGCACACAGGTACACACACATCAGATCAGCATAACTGATATGTGCACACACTGGTCAGATCAGTATAGCTGATATGTAGTTGTTTATGGTGGGAGCATTGATTGGCTGTTTTTTTTTTTTAATATTTATTTATTTATTTATTATTATTATTTTTTTTTTGATTGGCTGTTTTTGCACTGTGCTGTGGACTATTGGAACTCCTTGTCTGACGGTGCCCCTGTGCCTACTAACTACCCTCACTACTATACGTTTTAAGTCTCTGGCAACCACAATTCTGCTCTATTTCCATGAGACCAGTACCTTTACTACTGCACAGAAGTAAAAAACCATGCAGATTGCCTTTCTGTGCCTGGCTAATCAATCTCACTTAACATGATGTCCTCTAGTTCCGTCCCTGTTACTGCAAATGGCAGAAATTTCATTACAGTTTGGTAAATGTCACTTATGTCATTCCACAGAGGTTCTTTATCCATTGGTGGATATCTAGTTCATTCTACATCTGGGCTGTTGTGACAAGCCTTGCTTGTGTACACGAGGGATCAGATGTTATAGGGACTCAGGTTCCTTCTAATTCTCTCTCTCCTGGCCCTGGCCTCCCCCCTCATTATTTCTGAGACTCATGACAGGATATCTTACCTACTTATTGGTATTCCTCTCTCCAGGTAGCTTAGATTAGCCTTAAATTCCTTATCCTCCTGCCTCCACCTCCCTAAGGTCAAGTCTACAGGTCTGTGCCATTACACCCAGTTTTAACAGTTTATTTTAGCTGGACATGGTTTTTTGTAATGTAAAATTTGCCTCATCTATTTGAAAGTCATTTAGAACAAATTGTCTATATTTTATTCACCATCTCCCTTAATAAAAAAATACACTTTTCCATTCTCTGATTTCTTTTTAAACTTTTTAATTTTAATTAATTGATGAAGTTTTATTGAAAATTATTTTTTTATAGATTATATTCTGTCCTGGGCAGTGGTGGCACACGCCTTTAACTCTAGCACTTTGGAGGCAGAGGCAGGTGGATTTCTGAGTTCGAGGCCAGCCTGGTCTATAGAGTGAGTTCCAGGACAGCCAGGGCTACACAGAGAAAACCCTGTCTCATAACCCCCCCCCAAAAAAAGAATATATTCTGATCTCCTCCCTCATCTTCTCCCAGATCCTCCCCTCCTCACACTCTGTCCAAATCCAGCCTTCTTTTACTATCTCTTTAGAAAACAAAAGGGCTGGAGAGATGGCTCAGTAGGTTAAGAGCACTGACTGCTCTTCCAAAAGGCCTGAGTTTAATTCTCAGCAACCACATAGTGGCTCATAACCTTTTGCAATGTGATTTGACGCCCTCTTGTGGTGCATCTGAAGACAATTATAGTGTACTCATATACATAAAATAAATAAATCTTTTAAAAACAAAAACCAAAAACAAGGCAGACAAACTAGAATGAAACAAAGCAAACAAAAAAAACAAAGACACACAAAACACATAAAAACATAAAATGAGAAACCACATATAAACAAAAGATCTGTAAAGTAAAAAAATACCCCAAAAGCTCATTATGAGATAAAATAATTCAGAAATACCATTGAGTTTGTTTTGTATTGGCCATGTCCTGCTGGACATGGGGCCCGCCTTTAAGCCTGTTAACTAGACTTCTATTAAAATGGTTCTCAGCTTTCTTCATTAAAGAAATTCCATGTGCTTGGTACAAATTGTACAGTGGTTTTCTTCATAGAAAGCCATTAAAGGGTTTACAACACAAAACTACCTTTGTCAGAGTTTTGTTTTCAAAGGTCACTTAGATAGATAAAAGGGGATGGGGTTGGGAAGAGAGTGGAAGTCACTGACAGAACAGATCACAGGTACGCGTGTTGTGCCGTAGAGCGGTGTGCAGGGCATTGGCTGCGTGAGATCTGAGTGGGAGACCATAGGATGCTGCGTGTGCAGGAATAAGGCAGAGGGGAGAGGAGAGATGGAGAAAAAGGAGAAAGGGCTTGTGGGTGGGAGTGTGTGGAGATGTGACTGTAGGCCCTTTGTAAAACCTGCGCGTGAGATGCCAGGACATATCTATGTGGAAGAATCACATAGACAAGGAGACATGGGAACCTAGACATGAGAAATGAAACAGAACCGTGCACTGGAGCAGAGATGCTAACAGCTGCCGTGGTAGAGTATGGGGGAGCTTAAGGGCTTTCAGAAGGGGAGGTACCAGGAAAAGAGTCCAGAGAGATGGAAGGACCTCAGGAACAGAGGACACCTCTGATAGATCAGCACTGGGGAAGCCAAGGAGGAAGATCCTGACTTCAAGGCCAGCCTCAGCTACTAAGGAGCTTAACGCCAGCCCAGCGTGCGGAAAAACCCACACCAGGAAACACACAAATAGACTGACAGCAAGAGTCTTTAAAGGCTGGCTTGGTCAGCTATGACAGTGATCACTGAGATCCTGGGAGTCAAATGTAAGACACCAGGCACAGCAGCATAAAAGCCGTGGTCGACGGTTGCCAGAGCGGTTGGGACCAAATGCTCACTGAAGGGAGGTCAGCTGCACCTGGCTAATCAGTAGTAGTAAGGATTTGGATTATGGTTTGTTTGTTTTTCTTTTCTCTTTGTTTGTTTGTTTCTTTGTCTCTCTTTCTTCCTTTTTTGTCTGGGTATCAACCTAGGACCTTGTTCATGCTAAGCAAGCGTGTCTTCACGGAGCCACGTTCCTGACCCTTAGGATTTTGGACTGTGTCACAGCACAATAAACTACATTGGGAAAGGCTGATTCAGGTTGTTATTTTAACTTCTTCAGATAAGCTTATCTTTATTGTTTTATTCTGATTATAAAGCAGCATATACTTAAAGTAAAGGTTTTAAGACTTAAGAACATAACCGAGAATAGCGTCCATAACCATTGTTTTATGTGTAGCCACCCGTCGTTTGAGATATGCCATTCAGGATTCCCGTGTGCTAACACACACTCGTGCTAGCACACACATGCTAGCACACACGCGTGCACGTGCGCGTGCACACACACACACACACACACACACACACACGACAACACTTTACAGTCAGTTTGTGGAGATGCGGGTGGGCTGCTTCCTTCCTGTGAGCTGCGTGAGCTGTTGTGGATTGCAGGTTCCTGTCAGACGTGCCTCCGCCTGCAGCTGAGGGGTACCGCAGCGTTTTCTGGACGTCTGAGCTTTGTGTAAACATTCTCGGGCTCTCCTATAGCTTTATGCTTAGGTATAGTTGTGTCTTTTCCCTGACAGTCTTGCAAAGGTGCCGAAGTGAGATTGTGGGTTCAAAGAGCAAGTACATGTGACGTTTTAATAATACTTCATTACTGAGAAGGAGGTGGGTTTTGTTGTTGTTGGTTTGGTTTGGGTTGGGTTATTGTTGTTAAATATAGAGGGAAGGCCTGTGGCCATGAAAAGTGATGGTGAGAAGAATAAAGAATGAATTGGCTCTGGTCTGGGATCAGAGGGGAAAGCCACCTGTACTGGCTGGTTTTGTGTGTCAGCTTGACACAGGCCGGAGTTATCACTGAGAAAGGAGCCTCCCTTGAGGAAATACCTCCATGAGATCCAGCTGTAAGGCATTTTCTCAGTGATCAAGGGGGAAGGACCCAGCCCATTGTCAGTGGTGCCATCCCTAGGCTGGTAGTCTTGAGTTCTATAAGAAAGCAAGCTGAGCAAGCCAGGGGAAGCAAGCCAGTAAGGAACATCCCTCCATGGCCTCTGCATCAGCTCCTGCTTCCTGACCTGCTTGAGTTCCAGTCCTGATTTCCTTTGGTGCTGAATAACAATGTGGAAGTGTAAGCTGAATAAACCCTTTCCTCCCCAACTTGCTTCTTGGTCATGATGTTTTCTCAGGAATAGAAACCCTAAGACACCACCATAAGGGGGAGGAAGAGGATGGGCTGAGAGACCCATGACTCTCCGAATTCCTGTAATCCACAGGGCTTGTCTGGTGCAGGCATTCCAAGACTTTTTCTGCTTAGGTGGGTGAGCAGTCGAAGTTGCTCCTTCCAGAGATTTTAGTAGTGCTTCCGTGTCAGAGCTAAGGATTGGGGGATTTGGAAGCCCCTTCTTGCATTGTGAACTCTGGCCCAAATCAGAGAGGACACCCAATTTAGTCATTACAAATTTTGATGTTTTTATTAGCATATGTTAATTATACATAATGGGTCTCGTATATGAGCATGATGTATTTAGGTCATCTTCATCCCGCTTGCCTCTCCTTCCCTCTTCCCAACCAGATCAGTGCCGGTTTTATTTTGTAGTTATGTGTGCACGAGCTCCATTTTACCCAGTGAGTTTCACTGTGGTTTGTCTACAGGAGCATGTCTGGGAGTTTGTTTACAAGTCATGTACATCATACCCATGGTTATCCCACTGAGGAAGGTCTCTCTGTACCTGCATAAGAGTCCTCAGAGATATGTACCCCAGCTCCTACCATGACAGATTGATGGCAAGCCCAATCTTATGGGGATCATGTATAAGTAACTACTACCAAAGACCCTATACATCTTGGTCACAGGACATAAAGAAATCAAACACCCAAGGGAGGAGATACAGAGACAAAGTATGGAGCAGAGACTGAAGGAATGACCATCCAGAGACTGTCCCACCTGAGGATCCATCCCATATACGGTTACCAAACCCAGACACTATTGTGGATGCCAACAAGTGCTTGCTGACAGGAGCCTGATATAGCTGTCCCCTGAGAGGCTCTGCCAGTGCCTGACAAATACAGAGGTGGATGCTATTAGCCAACCATTGGACTGAGCACAGGGTCCCTAATGGAGGAGCTAAAAAAAGGACCCAAGGAGCTAAAGGGGTTTGCAGCCCCATAAGAGGAACAACAATATGAACCAACCAGTATCCCCCAGAGCTCCCAGGGACTAAACCACCAACCAAAGAAAACACATGATGGGACTTTTGGCTCTGGCCGCATATGTAGCAGAGGATGGCCTTGTCAGACATCACTGGGAGGAGAAGTCCTTGATCCTGTGAAGGTTCAATGTCCTAGTGTAGGGGAATGCTAGGACAGGGAAGTGGGAGTGGATGGGTTAGTGAACAGGGGGATGGGATAGGGGATTTTTGGAGGGGAAATGAAGAAAGGGGATAACATTTGAAATATAAATAAAGAAAATATCTAATTTTAAAAAAGAGAGAAAAAAAGAAGTCAATGTAAATCGATGGATTATTGAGTTCAGTAGTGTGGCAGCCATGTTATACCCAGAAGTCAATGCTCTCTTTGATTCCCCAGCTCTTACAGTCTTTCCGCCCCTTATCTCTGATGTTCTTTATGTCCTGGAAGAGTTGTTAGGAACATCTCATTTGTGGCCAGGCATTCAATGCTCACCACTAACCACTATAAAAAGTAGCCAGAGCTTGTGGGAGCCCTAGTGTAAGGGCACAGGCATTGCTATTTCGAATGCAATTTGACAGGGACATCAGGTCCACTTAGCAAAAACAACAGTAGTAGCTTCCTCACCAAGGCCTTTGCTCTCCCCAGCCCTAGGCCTTTGACTGGCTTTATAGGCCAGATGTCAGTTTTCTCAGAGATAGCAAATCCAAGCTAATAAAGCAGCTGGCTACTCCCGTGACAAACTTGCTACTGTTGCTCCTCGTCTGTGTGGTCCTCATTGTTGCACAACCACAGGATCCAAGCTGAGCAAGACTATGGAAGGCAGTTTCGCTCTGTGGTCCATACAGCGCCTGTGGTTAGCTCACCAGCAGGAGGCTTCCAGTCCGGATCCACTGACTTACACTGATTTCTCTGTCATGTGACCAAGGTATAGAGTGTCTTCAGGAATAGGATCTTACCAACTAGTTTCAGTGGGCAACCAAGAACAGTGGTAATTACCGCTATTGTTTTGAGTCTCAAGTGCCTCTTTAGGAAACAAACTCACGTGGACGCCCAGCCCTGGAGTTCTGTTCAATAACCTGATGGTTTCTTATAGCAGTTTAATCTACCTACACAGGGGGCCTCTGTTCAAACTTTTCTCACCTTAAGTTTGGTTTGATCAGCTTATCAGCAATCAAGATTTCCTTTTGTCTATTTTATTAGTTTTAATTTACTCCTTTTCCCCAACTCCCCTCATATCTCTGCCCCCTATTTTTTTTTTTTTTTTTTTTTTTTTGGTTTTTCAAGACAGGGTTTCTCTGTATAGCCCTGGCTGTCCTGGAACTCACTTTGTAGACCAGGCTGGCCTCGAACTCAGAAATCCACCTGCCTCTGCCTCCCGAGTGCTGGGATTAAAGGCGTGCGCCACCACGCCCGGCTCATCTCTGCCCCCTATTGTCTTAAACCTTTAACCTTTCCACTTCCAATTTCCCCTTCAACTTTTATACCACACATTGATATTCCCTCCCACCTACCTTCCTTTCTTTTCTTTTCTTTCTCTCTCTCTCTCTTTCTTTCTTTCTTTCTTTCTTTCTTTCTTTCTTTCTTTCTTTCTTTTCCTCCCTCCCTCCCTCCCTCTCTTTCTTTTTTAAAGCAAAGTGCTTCAAAAGATTTGCAGGGACAAGGAGGGAGAAGGGTAGAGGTAGATTAACAGATGATGGATAGATAGATGGTAGATACATAGATGATAGACAGGCAGACAGACAGACAAACAGACAGACAGATAGGACACACAGTTGACAGGATGCATGTGAGCCCCTCCAGGGAGAGTTGCTCTTAGACTAGAACACCTTTAACCTTCCTTTCCAACCAACCTGCAAGACCTGTGCTGCTTGTAGCTTTGTGTCGCAACACTCCATTGACTTCAGCTCATAGCTACCGCTGCTTTTATTATTTTAGTCCCAGCCCCAGATTTCTTACCAGCCTGACCTCTTAGATGGTCCCTGGTTCCTACTAAGGCGTCAGTCAGGGCTTGGTTTGAGTGCCTAAGCGCTGTGCAGCCAAGTGCCGTCCATAGCTGTCCATTTATTTAAAGCCCTCATGTGTGCCTTGGTAGCTGTTGTATCTTTTCTGTTTCCAAGGCTTACGGCAGTGCAAACCGAATACTAAATAAGAGACAGTCATGTGTGCAGGTGTCATGGTGAGGTAGACTCAGCACATAAAAAGAGCTGCTGAGGAGTCGGAGGCAGGGGGATCCGAAGTTTTAGGCCAGCTGGGGTAATTTAGTGGAACTGTGTCTCAAAAAAAAAAAAAAAAAGGCAAAAAGGGAGCTGGTGATGTAGGGGCTGGAAGAGTATTTGTCTAGCATTTATGAAGTTCTAGGTTAAACTTTGAGCTGAAAATGTGCATAGTTTAAATCACCAGTACTGAAAGGGGGGGAGACAGAGAGAGAGAGAGAGAGAGAGAGAGAAAGAAGAAGAAGGAGGAGGAAGAGGAGGAGGAGGAAGAGGAGGAGGAAAGAAGGGAGGGATAAATTTATAAGGACAAGAGTAGGCATTACATAAACTGCAAAAGGGCTATCATCTGAAAATGTTTGTTTGACCTTGAACCAAGTAGCGAGATTATTGCTCCCTAGGAAAGAGACAGCAGTCACGTGTATTAACAAGTTAAATTCATATTTAATAAATCCAGAATACCTCGAATCTCTAAGGTGATATAGCTGCATTCTCACACACACACACACACACACACACACACACACACACACACACATGCACACATACACCATAAAGATATCAAACAGATACTATATTGTGGTATATTTTGGGTAGACATATCTGATTTTAGCTGCCTCTGGCTTGCTAAGAATTTTTACAAGATTGAAGTCTCAGTTGGGGTTTGCAAAATAAGAGAATGAATTAGTAGTAGTAATAGTAATAATAATAATAATAATAATAATATGTTGGGGGTCATCCAGTTCAGAGACTGGATCTGGATGTAGCAGTGCTTCTTGGATTATAGGCTTTTCTCTTTGCCCCCTTGGCCGCTCCAGCAACAAGAAGAGTAAGAGTGACCAGCTACCAACTGCCACCTCAGCAAAAAAAGAGAGAGAGTGGAAAGTTACCGAGCAGGATTAAATGAGATACCAGGGAGAAGAGGTACAAGGAGCCGGTTGATTTCAAGTTTTCTCAGACCTTGCATTCAGGGCTGAGAAATGCTATCGTCAGAAGGCTACAGGGGTAATCACTCAGAGTCACTGCACAACAGGGACAGTCTGTGGAGAAGGCTGCAGGCATCAAAGAGCTGAAGCATCGCTCCTGGCACAGGGCCAGACACTGTGGTCCACACCCCAACCCTCCACCCGTCAGTCACGGTTTTCCTCAGAATGGCCAGTTCACCCAGAGTGCGTAGCTCCCGGGCTCACTGTGACCACCTCCCCCTCTTCCTTTCCTGAAAGACTGGCAGGAGAGCTCTGTGCCCTACATCTGAGAAGTTGCCTTTAGGCTATTGGTGGGGGCCCAAGAAGCTGGGCTGTGGCAGCACCCTTAAGTTTTGAGTGGTAGCAACTTGTGGGTGGTGGCTGACTGAGCTCAGATCACCTGAGTTGTGCAGCTTTATTTTCTCTGAAATATTAACTTGAGTAAAAGAAAAAAATGAACCCTTTTAGAAGAACCTTTTGTTGTCTGTCTGAGTCTGTTATTTATTAACTAGTGGCTTAAAATGTTTCCTTATATCCAAAACTTAGAAACGCATTCAGTTGGTGAGCGCGTGCAAATGGCATTTGGATGGAGCTCTCTCTCTCTCAGTTCATTTTAGTGGGGGCATTTATATCGATGCTTTCTTATTTTCTGCAGTACGGGCTCGAAACAGCACCCTGCTGTGCTCTGCCTCTGAACTCCACACTCAGACCCATACTTTCTTAAATTTTGCTGTAACAGGGCATTTAATAAGCTGCTGGTAGCATCTCTCTCAACTGATTCCAATGGCATATTTCTTCTCATTAGCAGTATGACTACTTGCTGCATACTTCCCATGTATAGGCACCAAGCTAAATATTGAACACACTATGGCTTATTCAAACCAAGCCTGAGGGGAAGGACGATTCCATTTTAGATGGTAAGGACGATGCTTAGAGAGGTTGAATATACTGCCCAGTTCAGTTAGGAAGTGGTAGGTCAGAGGCCTGAGTTCAGATCTGTCTGTCTCTAACAACCAGCCCAATAAAGAGTGCGCATTCTTCTGTGGAGCCATCAACAGGAAATCACGGAGTGTCTAACAGCCTGGCACTACCTTACTCCTGTTTCGCTATAAACAAGGGGAGCACGGTGCTCTCAGAGGACTTGGACTCAGTGTGGACTTAGGACTTAGACGACAGGACAGAGTTCAGAGGGAAAGCGACAAAATGGTGTAGAGATGGGAACCCGGAGCCCCTGGTTTGAGCGCTAGGACTGAGGCGTGGCTACTTTATCTAGGACCCTGGGAGAGGAGGTGCAGCACCGTCATGTGATGAGGCGGCATTGTCACGTGACAAGGCTCATTGAGGAACTGGAAGAAGAGAGATGAACGGGCGATTCAGGCGGGCATCTGTAAGGCTCTCTGGGAAAGGCCTAAGGGAGGGTAGGCACGCTAAGAAGTGCGTCTGATGTGCTTAACGCTTTATTCTAATAAAGTCTTAGGTCATATAATTCATAGAAGCTTTGTTTCGTCTTTGAAAATAGAACTTTCTTGGCAGATGGCCCCTGGAAGGGGGGAACTTTAGAATCCTGACACCCTGTGAGGTCTCCGCTCATTCCCACCCACGGGCAGTGCTGGTCTCTAGCCTGCCGAGGGTTCTAGTTGGGGAGGGTGGGGCCTGGGACGGAGCTGCCCTGTTTATAGACATTTCCTGCTGCCTGGTACAGTCCAGCTGACAACAGGTTACAGATGTTTTTAAGCTTTCCCCCACTTCATTGTGGTAAAATATATATAACCTAAAATGTACCATCACACCATTTGTAATTATATAGCTCAGAGGCATAAAATACATTCACACTGTGGTCTACCCGTCGTCAGCAATCACCCAAGTCCATGTTCTTTCATCTTGGAGACTATTTTCATCTCGCACCCATTAAACCTCGCTCCCCATGTTCCCCAACCCCCACCCCCATGACAACCGCCATTCCATGTCATGTCTCTGTGGAGTTGATCTCTGTGGTACTTCATATAAATGGAGCCATCTATTTATCATTTTATGACGGCTTATTTTACTTAGCGGACTGTCCCCAAGATTCTCCCATGGCTTTCCTTCCCCTTATGCTGAGTGTATTGTCTTGTATACAGGCCACGTTTTATCTGTGTGTTCATCTGTTGGTGGAGCTGGGCAGCTCAGCTATTCACTGTTTTGTAAATGTTGCATTGCTACACGAGGTAGGGAGATAACTATTTGAACTTCTGTTTTCAGTTTTGGGGAAACAAACCAGTTTCATAATAACATAGCTCCCTAAAAATTCTCAACTATTAAAATTTTTCTGGGTGGCTATCCTCTAAGTTATTTTAAAACCACCCATTTTTGTTATCATACAGCTGTATTCTAAAAGACTCAAGCACCTAAATATTGCTTTCTTTATAATTATAAAGATCAAGAAGTATGACTAATATTGAAGGTTTTTGTGGTCTATCAGGCTGCTCACAACACTAAACCGAGCCAGCATATATGTGTTCTGTGATGATGCGCGTTTTGGTGACTTCTTTTTCCTGCTAACTTAACTCTGAAAAATATAGTATCATTTCTGATTTTTTTTCATTTAACTCAAATTTGGGATAGAGTTGCTTGTAGGTGATTGGTAGGTGTATTGATGGGGCGGGCACTCAGCCTGTGAGATGGTGAGAGAAGCTGGGTACCCTTCCCTCTTCCGGTTGGTGTCCATTCTTAGGAACTGGCCTGCTCCCTGCCCTGCATGCCTATGGCCATCTGCTGTGATGAGTTTGCACTCTGTTGTCCTGTGTGTGTGTGTGGGGGGGGGCATTCTTAGTTCTTACAGAATCATAGTTCCTCACTATAAAACCTCAGAAACTGCCAGAAGGAACTTTCTGGTCATGCTTTTGATTGCTATGCCTGACAGGTTTGAGCCCACTTGTTTAAGGGTGTTGCCCTAGGACCTGCCGAGGTTGTCTTAGTCTACAGTGAGTACATGCATACGTCCTTTCCTTTATGGGTTCTGAAGATGAAATGTTTTGTTCTAGAAGGTGTAAATAGGGGACGTGAGCCGGCCCAGGGTTCTTTCTTTGTTGTCCCCTCTCATTTTTTTCAGGCTGTAATAACTGATTTTAGTATCAGGCCTACTCTGGTAGGTATGCCTCAAATGTGGTTTGGGTTCATGAGCTTGAGTGGTGTCTCTTTTTTCCGACTCAGGACACTTATGTCACTTGTGACTAGACCCCAATCCCACCTGAGCTGCAGCCAGCAACAAGGTCTGGATGGCGTGCACTGGGCATCCCGGTGGCCCCAGGGGACTGAACCCCTCAGATGTCAAGCAATAGTGAGCCTTCCAAGATGCAATAGTGAGCCTTCCAAGATGCAATAGTGAGCCTTCCAAGATGTGATTAGGAGGTGTTCCTGTAATGAATACCATTTGTCTTTTCTGGAGCCTCAGCTCTCAGGGCCATGACTTAAAAACAATGCAAAACCAGCACAATTAAATAACATTACTTTTCAGTTATATAATAGATTATTTTAATTTAAAGATGTGTATTAAATGGGAAAAGTTCGTAGCACTATAAACGTTGATTACGCATACTTCAGTGTTCCCCAAAGTGCCCAAGACAGTTGGAGGAGTCACAGGAGCTGATTTTAAAACTCAATGCAGAGTCCCATGGCGGCACACGCCTTTAGTTCTAGGACTCAGGAGGCAGAGGCAGGTGGATTTCTGTGAGGTTGAGGTGAGTATGCTCTACAGGGCTACACAGAGAAACCCTATCTTGAAAAATAAAACAAACCAGTAACTGCAGAAAGCTTGATACAAAGCCACGGCCCTCAGCAGGCTGGCCGTGCAGCAGAGTCTGGGTCCACAAGCGAAGTCACACCTTCATGGCTGCCTGAGCTCTCCACAAGGGCAAAGAGGAGTCAGGGGTCTCTTAACAAGTGGTGTTGTGTTAACTGGATGTGCACACACAAGAAGACTGATGCTGAGTTCCTACCTCACACTTTATATAAAAATTAAATCAAAGTCACAATCAGTAATGTAAGAGTCAAAACCGTAAATCTCTCAGAAGAAAACAGAAACAAATCACATGACCTCGGATTTGACAGTGGCTTCTTGGTGAAACACAAAAAGCTTTAACAATACAAGGAGTATAAAGTAGATCATTGAACTTCATTAGAATCTTGTGCACTAAGGGATATTACTGGGAAATGAGACATTTTAGGAATAATAAGCAGAAGTCATGTATTTAGTATGTCTTTAATATCTCAGATACATAAAGAATTCCTGTGCTCCACAAAAGGACAACCCATTTGAAGAAAAGATGGGGAAGGTCTTGAGCTGACAGGCCTCTAAATAATGTGCACAGATGGCCAGTAGCAAATGAACATCACAGCAGCATTGATCATGAAAGGACGGCAAATTCAAACCTCAGCACCATTTTGCATCTAATATATATATATATATATATATATATATATATATATATATATATATATATATATATATATATATANAATATATATATATATATATATATATATATATATATATATATATATATATATATATATATATATACATACATACATACACATCCACAGAGAAGACCCAGGGACTGAGGGTGTGAGAACACTCAGACCCTGTGAATGGAATTGTCACGCAGCGGCAACTGTGGCAAACTATTTGGTAGCTCCTCTAAGAGCTAGGAAGTACTTGTCTGACCCACCAATTCCCATCCTAGGTTCCTCCTCAGAAGCAAAGTAGGGACTTGGGTGGCCACTCACATCCACCGAGGCACTGTCTGTCAGAGCCCAAAGATAGAAGCAACCCAGACATTCACCAGCAGAGAACTGAGCAAACAAAATGTGGTATGTGCATGTGTACCATGGGATCAGTCATAAGAAGGATCGTAGGTAGGACTTCCAGTCAGTGCAGAGTGAAATACTGGGATAGACACTAGACTGCAGAGATGGCTCCGTGGCTAGGAGAACTGGCTAATCGCCCACAGGACCAGATTCAATTCCCAATACCCACATTGTGGCTCACAACCATCTCTTAATTCCACTTGCAGGGGATACGATGCCCTCTTCTGGCCTCTATGGGTACTGCATGCACACTGTGCACAGACATACAGGCAAAGTACTCATATACATAAAATAATTTTTAAAAAGGCAGACAATGCGTAATTCCTGGTGCATGCCATATGTGGGAGAAAGCAAGCGAATGGGAACAGAAAAATGTTAGAGATTGTCAGGCAGAGGGAAGGGGAATGGGGAGTTGTTGCTTCTTGGCTACAGAATCTCTGAGGTGATTGATTTGGTAAGAGTGGCGATGGTTGGGTGACATTGGGAGCGCAGTCATTGCTACTAAAAGGTCCTCTGGAAACTGTACCATCAGGGATGGGTACATAAGTGACTGCTAGAAAGCATCAGTTGGTAAAAGAACCAAAGACTTTAGTATGTATATATATTTATCGTGAGTTCACAACATACTGTGCGTTCTCTGTAAAACATGAACCAGCCATGTGGGCTGTTGAACGAACCACATGATGGCATTCTCAGTTTTCCTGAAGCACATCTGTTGGGCTTCTGGGACATTTTCAGTGCTGAGTTACTGGGGAGGGGTGTGGTGACTGCGTGTGTCAAAATTAACACTAAACAGAATATGCAAGGATTGTGCCCCTCAAGGATTGTGTCCCCTCAAGGATTGTGCCCCTCAAGCCCTTCTTGAGGAGGATGCTGTTTGTAGATAAAAGTCTGCAGAATTAGTTTCTCTTAGACTGAAACCAGAAAGGAGAGAGGCTCCCTCCCCACTTTGTTCTACCGTGGAATGCCTTGTATGCCTGGCTAGGGAGTTTGGGGACAGAGAAACAGGTAGGGTGAGAAGGAACTTGACTCTTTTCCTTCTGGCAAGTGTTTGCCAAGTATTTGCAGAATATCAAGTGAGAGACATACTGCCAGGCGTCCTTTGTGAATGCAAACCTAACCCTAACCCCGTGGCCCAGCGTAGCATGTTTTTCCTTATGTGAGTAACTGCACTCATTAGGAAGACTTATGGGCACTGTGAGCTCCTCCTAGTTTTCTGTGGCTGTAATAAAACGCCATGAACAGAAGCAGGAGAGGGGGGTGGGGTTTCTTTGTGCTTACAGTTTATATCCTTCACCATGGAGGAAGGCAGAGCAGGAGCTCAAGACTGGAACTGAAGTGTACATCCTGGAGAAGTGCTGCTTACGGCATACTCTCCTTGGTTTTCCCCAGTTTACTTTATAATACACCCCAGACACCCCAGGACTGCCTGCCCAGGGATGGGACCACCCACAGTGGGCTGGGTCTTCCCACATCAATATTCAGTAAAGAAAATACCCTACAGGTCAGTCTGGGGCATTTTCAAAATTGAGATTTTCTTATCAGCTGACTCTAGCTTGTGTCAAGTTGGTAAAAACAAAACAAAAGCAAAAAACAAGCAAACAAATTGCCTGTCAACTGTACACACACACACACACACACACACACACACACACACACACGCATCACTATTAAAGTATAATCTTCCCTTTCTTGTTCATCTGAAGATGACATGTTAATATTACACTATTAAACAGGTGTTTGAAAGTCCCACAGTTTTTAAAGGAAAACTCAACACTTTAAAAAAGTTCAGTTTCTTTACAACGTCTGAAGGCTCCCAATTTTTCCTAAAAAATACCAAGTTTCTTAACTGTGGGCTCCTGTAGAATAAATGAGTTACATTCTTTTTCTTTTGGTTTTTCAAGACAGGGTTTCTCAGTGTAGCCCTGGCTGTCCTGGAACTAACTCTGTAGACCAGGCTGGCCTCGAACTCAGAAATCCGCCTGCCTCTGCCTCTGCCCGGCATAAGTTACATTCCTATTTCAAGAGGGAACTGGGATCTCAAAGCCACAGTCTGAACAAAGAAAAAGCAAACTGTAAATTAAACCCTGCAGTTGAGTGCCTTACCTCTGGGGCTCACTCATGATCTTCTGGAACCAAGTGCGTGGGCAACTCCAGATGCTGGGCCCTGCCATGCACAGCTCACATAGTGCACCTTAGGGTCTCCAGCAGGCTCCTCTCCATAACTGCTGCTGTCCTTGGTGGTCACCCAACAGTCCTGGCATCTCTAACAGGCTGTGGTATGTCACAGGTTACACCTTCACCAGTGGCCTCCTGGCCTCTGGAAGACTCTGACCCTGCCACAGGGTGCTACACCTCACCTGTTCTCCAAGACCCTTCTGTCCTGGGGGTCTCCGCGGCTACTGAGCCTGTGTGTCTTCACCGGTGGCTTCTCCTGGCCTCTCAAGGTGTCAAAGCTCAGCTGCTCTCCATGACCCCCTTGTGCTTTTGTAACCGGTATCATGTAGGGGTGGTAACAGCTGGGGAACTTTACTTTATCCAGCTGCCAGCTTCAGCGGCTGCCTCAGCTCCCTCAAGACACAGCTTCCTTCTGTGTGCTGACTCTGAGGAACATTCCCAGAAGATGACTCCTGAGATACTGGTCACTTCTGAATCACAACTGATTTCTCAGCTCCAGCTGACCGGATGCACAAACTCTTGATTCACAGCAGCACTTGAACAACCCCGATTGCATCTTTCAAGTTCTCTCGGATCTTCATGAGCCAAGCCTACTGCTCCCAGCTTTTCTTCCTAGTCCTCCCACAGCAGCTCAATAAACTCTGTTCACTTGATGACTTTTTCACCCCCAAATTCCAAACTTCTTTTTATAGACATGGCCCCCAAAACAACACTGACAAAACCTAACCACTACACTATTAATATTTTTCTCAGTTATCAATCTGAGTGACCATGTTATAAAACCCCGTGGTAACTGTCTGTAGCTTTGCGACCTCCTGATAGTTTGAGAGATGGCACTCATTTGTCACCGGAGTACAGGAGATACTGTCAAACTGAGACCCGAAAAAGAGACTTGGAAGCTGGAGACCAAATGTTCAGGTCAAGGATGGTGTGGGATGGATAGGCTGGGTGGCTAAGTGACATGGGAGTGAAGTGGGGCAGGCCAGTGCTTCTGGAAGGCAGAGGATGCTGGGAAAAGTGTCAGAAGTGTGTTAGCATGGTGGCTGGTGAGGGCTGGCTTTGGGATCAAGTATCAGATACCCAAGGATCCAAATTCCTGAGGCTTCTATCAAATGGATCCAGAAAAATTCCAGGTGTAGAACATCCTGGTCCTGCCTCTACCTCCTGAGTGCTGGGATTACAGGTCTATGCCACCCCACCTGGCCTGTTACTCTGTTTCTATCTGGCCATATGCTGGCATAGTTTTTCGCTGATACTTTTGGTTTTTACTTACAGTGTTATCTTAATTTCTTATCAACTCACATTTAATAGGGTATCCATAGAAACCCAGAAGACAAAAATTAATGTATCTTAAAGATGTATAATTCTGGGCTCAGATTGATGCAGAATCCAGTTGTTTTAGTTGCTGATTTGAAATGACTGCCAACCTTAAATTATTATTCATGATCTGAGGAAATAAGGAGATTAGGAATAAGTATGATCAGACTTTTGGAAATACCAGCACATGCCAGGAAATGCTCCATAGTCTTGCATTTCTATTTTCCTACATTGTTGAGTTTGCATATGCAAACTTAATTTGTATTTACATAGTGTTCAATGTAAAAAATAATTACTAAAGTATGGGTGTTTTGCCTGCGTGCATGCTTGTGTACCATGCTTGTATCACAAGAGGGAGGGCATTGGGTCCCGAGAACTGGCATCACATATCTGAGTGTTAGGAATTGAACCAGGTGCCCTGGAAGGTCAGCCAGTACTTTTAACTGTCAAGCCATCTCACCAGCCCCTCAGTTTTTTTTTTAAACTGTCACTAGTATCTTTGTACCGCCCTGCGATGTCACCAGGGAGATGGCTATTGCCAGCTTGGGACAAATATGCTGATCGTGAGCAGACTCAGCAGGTGGCATGAGGACCTGAGCACCATCAGGGGCCCTTAGTCCTGGCCCTCTGCACTTGGTTCTGTCATGGTTACTTTTTTCTTTTCCCAGTGCTGGGTGTTGAACTTGGAGCCCAGCACATGCTAGGCAAGTGCTTCACTCCAGAGCTACACCCCCAGCTCAGGTCAGGCATTACCTGCCGTCTTATATATTTACTGTGGTTTTCATCATTACAGTGGCAGCCAGTCATCTTGATGAATGAGTCAGCTAGCCTCAGCTCTGGCCCATGCTTGTGCAGTGCAGTAGAAACATTGTCTCCCAGTACGTTAGCTACATTGTCTCCCATTCTAATAACCTTTTTTCCAGAGCGCCACATACCAGCTACTTTGTTTTTTTTCCCCCCCATGGACTTTCTGAGAGGTGGTTTTGTGTTATCTGATAGGGAATAAGTTGTCTGAGCTATAATATGATAGATAATGGCTTTTTATTGGCTACCTTGTATCACAGTTTCAATCACTGTTGTAGTACAGGTTATATCTGTTTCGTAATCTGGGTAGTAAATTCCAGTCACTCTTTTTTAATTGGTACACAAGTAACCACGCGACTGTCACTTTTTCCATGAGGCTGCCAATGTTCTTTTATTAACCCATTAATATGGCCAAACCTCTACACTGTTGAATTGGGTCCTTGGTTTTACAGTGCTGAACAGGCCAGAATAGCTCCACCTAAAAACTTTATTACATTAATTGTATTGATGAGGTTTTGAAAATATGCTCACTTCCTTTGATTTAAACTAATTGGTAGGTATTTGGTTTACTGTGAAATTTATAAAAAGTGGGTATTTTATAAGCTTCTTTTGACCTAAACATTGGGTTTTTTATTTTTTACTCATAGTAATCCAGTTGCTAATATATTTTTTATTTTTATATTATTTTATTTTATGTGTGTGAGCTTTTTTGCCTCCATGTATGTGTACCATAAACATGTCTAGTGCCTGTGGAGGTCAGAAGTGGGCATACGATCCCCTGGAACTATATTATAGTTAAAGAGGGTTGTGGATAACCACATGGGTGCCGAGAATTGAATTTGGGTCTTCTGCAAGGACAGTCAGTGCTCTTAACTACAGAGCCATCTCTCCAGCCCCTGGTTGACAGTATTCTTACAGTTCTCTGTAACTTACAAATGATTCTGTAGTTAGCATCAATTATGCCTTGAAAAGGGGCCTTAGTCGCCTTAGGGCTTTAAACCAAGGTGTGTTAAAACGCACTGTGTCTGTGTCTGGTGTGTTAAAACGCACCGTGTCTGTGTCTGGTGTGTTTGGGTGAGCTTCATGCTCGGTTGCCGACTCACTGCGCCTCTGCACAGAACGCCATTGATGTGTCACGACTTTGGCTTGCACCTAGAACACCCTCTCTAGTTTGCCTTTGACAGGCGGATAACATAGTCGTACTCAGGACTTTTTATGTTCCAAGTTTTGAAATTAAGTGAACGGATGATAGCGTTCATGGTAGTTTGCTTACTGTTTAATATGAGGCTTAATGGCAGTACTGAAGACACATTCCAAAATCTATTAAGTAATGTATTGTTTTAAAGAGAGCATGTTTGTTTTTTCAAAAGTATTTCCCCCACCCATTGTTTGAATAAATTCTCAGGTTTTCACCTTAATTTTAAAACTTTGTTTTTTTGCAAAGAAATGATTTTTTTTTCCTGTTTGTGTTATTAGAAATGAGAGTTCCAAAGACTTCCTGAGCCCCCTGAATAGAGGAAGATCAATTATTGTATTAGCATCATGTATCACCTACCTCTGGGCTGTGTTAAGTCCTGGGAGGAAATAGCTGAGGAATGTCGGTAAAACCATTTTTTTTTTATTTACTCAGGTTAAGTTTCTCTTCTGGGTTGACATTAGCTGTAACTGTGTTCATTTTCATTACGAGAACAGCTAGAGCTCTAAGCCGTTCTCTACCTCTACAAACCCACTCCTCTACCTCTGTGCCTGGGATTTAACAGAGCCCTGGGTCCTAGGTCTTGTTTCCTCTGTCTACAAGAATGCCTTGCTCTGCACGCCTTCTTAAATCTGTCTGCCTGGGCAGAGGAGAAGAGAAGGAACAAAAGCGAACACATGGACCTCAGAGACATAATAGACAAATTGTACAGGTCATCCTGTAAGAATTCAGATAAGATGGCAGAGTCACTATAGTGATCTTATAAAAATACACACAGTATGATGTTTCATTAACTGTATAAAGCACTAGACCATGCATACCACGTGTGCAGTATCTTCACTATCTCTGCAGTTAATGCTGTAGGAAGGTTAGGTCTTTTATTCAGGGTGTGAACCAAGTTGCACTCCGGCTGTGGGGGAACCTCTCACAGCCTGGTGTACAGACAGCCATGTGTTAGGACAGAGTGTTCTCAACCTCTCTGATGCCATGACCCTTTAATACAGCTCCTCATGCTGGGGTGACTCCCCAACCATAAAATTATTTTCATTGCTACTTTGTCACTTTAATTTTTCTACTGTTAGGAGTCACAATGTAACTACCTGCTATGCAGGATAACCCCAAAGGGGTCCAGACATGGGCTGAGAACCACTCTTTTCGGACGCTGTGAAGGTGGTCGCAAGAATGCAGTTGTTTTGGACAGATGTTCTTTGGCTTGAAACACTCAGCTCACTGTGACCCTACTCTCTAAACTTAACTGGCCGTATGGAAATTGCAGGCCTCCTGGGCTAGTCAGAGGCACCCATCTTGTCACCTTCGGGAGCTGCCTTCTCTCCCCTCTGTTTCCCATTTCTTCTCTGGTACTTACGTAAAGGGTCCTCTGATGGACTCCTCAGAAGAGGTGGCCACCTGCTTGTGCTGGCTGCCATTTCTACTGGCCTTTCTCTTCAGGGCATAGGGATACTAACATATGACTTAAGTGTGCAAACAAAGGTATCCAGTGTGAATCAAATCTGTAATTCCAATACTGGGATTGTGTTTTATTTTATTTTTTAAGAAAGGTACAAGTTCTAAGTAATGTGGGAGAGACAAACTGTCTCAACTTTTGGCTGATAGCTTGGCTTTATAAATGATCTTACAGTCAGTCTCTCAGGAATCTTTATGCAAGCTGAGGTTTTTTTTTTTTTTGGCATTGAAAAGAAGAAAAAAATTTTTTTTGCATCAATAGGAACCAGCCTTTTCACAAATCCTTTTAATGTATTCAAGAAACCAGCTGTGTAGTGACTTTTAAAATTCATACTCCTCCTCCTCCTCCTCTTCCTCCTCCTCCTCCTCCTACTATTACTACTACTACTACAGGTAGAATTAAAGGCTGTTCCTAACTATTCTGTCAGGACCATCTGAGGATGTGTGCTGCTGAGTGTAGCATGTACCTCAGCTCTCTTTACATCTTTAACTTGTCCCTTTTCATGTCAGTGGCTTCTTGAAGAGCCGTGGCCCTGCTGATAAATGAGAATATCTATTTAGACCTCTTCCAACAGTTGACGCTCTGTCAGTAAACTTAACTATTTTTTGTTTGTTTGTTTGTTTTGTTTTTCGAGACAGGGTTTCTTTGTATAGCCCTGGCTGTCCTGGAACTCACTTTGTAGACCAGGCTGGCCTTGAACTCAGAAATCCGCCTGCCTCTGCCTCCCGAGTGCTGGGATTAAAGGCGTGCACCACCACGCTCAGCTAAACTTAACTATTTAATGCCTCTTTAAGCGTGTTTCTTTCTATATAATCAAAGTACATGATTATGTAGTGATTCCTAGTATAACCCAACACTTTCTTGTTATTTGAATTTTTCTGCCTTTTTAAAAGACAACACGAATGAACAAGGCAAATTCTCTATTGCTGATTGGCCTTCAGCACAGACACTTTTTTTTTCTTTTTTTAATTATTGGATATTTTCTTTATTTACATTTCCAATGTTATCCCCCTTCCGGGTCTCCCCTTTAAAAACCACATATCCCATCCCTTCTTCCCCTGCTTCTATGAGGGTGCTCCCCACCCACTCACTCCTGTTCTCCTGCTCTGGCATTCCCCTACACTGGAGCATCGAAGACCGTCGGGCCCAAGGGCCTCTACTTCCACTGATGTCCAACAAGGCCATCCTCTGCCGTATATGAGGCCAGTGCTCCACGTGTATTCTTTGGTTGGCGGTCCAGCCCCCAGAGGCTGGGGGGGGGGGCGGTTCTGGCCGGTTGACACTGTTGCTCCCTCCATGTGTCTGCAACCCCCCTTAGCTCCTTCAGTCCCTTCTCCAAACACTCCAACGGGGATCCCCGTGCTCAGTCCAATGGTTGGCTGTGGACATCCGCCTCTGTATTTGTCAGGCTCTGGCAGAGCCTCTCAGGAGACAGCCATATCAGGCTCCTGTCAGCAAGTACTTCTGGGCATCCACAATAGCATCCAGGTTTGGTCACTGTATATGGGATGGCTAATACCCACTTATCAGTGAATGCATACCATGTGTGTTCTTTTGTGACTGGGTTACCTCACTCAGGATGATATTTTCAAGTTCCATCCGTTTGCCTGTGACTGTCATGGAGGTCTTTATGGCAGGCTTCTTTAAAGCTATTTGATCTATAACCCACAGAGTGCATAGTTGGTTTGCTTCCTCAGGGTCCACCACACTGGGCTGTTCTTCCACTCATGTCAGGGTCTTAATGCCAACACAGGGGTTGACATGGCAGAATGAATCACCTCCTGAACTTGATTCCTCTACCCAACCTTATACTGTAGTCACCTAATACCATGGCCAGTAGTCTCCTCTGGCTGCTGATCTTTTGACCTCTGGCTCATCTATACTAAGATTTGTATTCATAATAGATCCTGGATCCCCAAGACTTAGTCCAAGAAAAATGTAAAATAGTTCACTGATGACTTTTAATATAGTCTATGTTCATATTATTCAAATGTATTCAAGTGTTTATGTATTGCTATGGATTAAATTATACTATTATAAAGTAGTTCACTAGTAATTTTTAATATGAGCTATGTATTGAAATGCTAATGTATTGTTATTGGTTAAATTATGTTATTATAATTAACTTCA
Organism: Mus minutoides; assembly: GCA_902729485.2. Taxonomy (NCBI): domain Eukaryota; kingdom Metazoa; phylum Chordata; class Mammalia; order Rodentia; family Muridae; genus Mus; species Mus minutoides. The sequence goes on along the minus strand of LR749971.1, from coordinate 939,405 downwards.
CTTGTTTGTTATTAGATGAAAGTATCTACTGGAAAGTTTTTACTTGGCTCCCACTAACATATCTGTCAGCTATTGCTCTTCAGTATATTTTAGAACAGAAACTGACGCCCTCATTTGCCTGTCCATCAGTTCCCCGAGAGACCAGCAGGATAATGACTTCCTTAGCTTCACTACAACATTTAATTGCAGTGGAGAGGCTGGTAATTTTCCATGCTAGACGCAGCCTAGAGCGTTTTGAGACCTAGCCACATGCATGAACTAGTTGCTGAAGATGTCGGTAGTCGGAGTGCTCATCGGCTCAGCCTGCCAATGGGCCTCGGATACAGAGGTTCCTCGCTCTCTTGACCTAACTTATTTCCTGTTTCATTGCAGTGCTGGAAAACTTTGACCAGACAATTGTCTGTCCCACATTTGGATCGCTGGAGAATCAGCAGGACTTCCGGACTCCAGAGTTTGTAAGTAACTCATCTTAAAATTATTTGTCAGTAAGATTTTTCTTTGAGAGACACATTGTGTCCTTTAGTGGCTTAGTCTGTCCCGGGACCCCTCAGTGACGATTGAGACTTTGGTGTCTCCAGCATCCCAGCATACTGAGCTCTAGGTTTGATTTCGCACCGTGTATGTGATTGCTGACAGGAACTCATTCCGTAGTAAAAGAAGAAGGAGGTGTTGGCAGAATTTCCTGCTTTGTTGGCTGATTTCTGTTGCTTTGGGTGTCTGATCTCAGTAACCTTGGAACTCAGTCTTGACTGAGCACGGACAATGCTCTGACCAATGCAGTTGTTCACAGTGGAGCGGCTTGTTTCTCGTTTCCTTCGGGAACCTTCAGTAATGCAACCCCAGAAGGATAGGAATATCTTCCTGGTTGTTTCTACCAAGAGGGAAACTAATGTTCTCTCACTGAGTCAGACATTGAAGATTAGCCATGGCTCCTACCCTCAAGGAATTAAAAATCGTATTAGATGCTACTGTGATTTTATTAGTGCCTTGTTTAAAGAAAATTAAGCATGTAGGATGTCTTGCAGAATGCCTTTCAAGGCAGATTTTATATTAGTCTCCTAAAGTGCTTGTCTCTCTGACTCACGCCTTATTAAGGCAGCAGAATCAGGGAAGCAGGGCAGCCTTGACCGGATTTACCCAGTTTTTACCTTCCTGTGAATGACTTGTCTACCATTTGTATTGGTGTGTGTCCGTGTGAGAGTATGTGTCTCTGTATGTGAGCGTGCACGCTCATGCTTGCATGTGCATGTGTGTCTTTGTATCTGTGTGTATACGTGTATGCACGTATCTTTTGGAGGGTTTATTTTCAAAGTGTGATGATATACCTTCAACACTCCAGCGGTTGGCAGAGTGTGACTGCAGTACTGATTCTGTGCGCGCATGCTCTCTCTCTCCTCTCTCTCTCTCTTACACACTCAATTGACCTACTAGTATAGAGTGCACACCATGCTGTGGATTGAGAAGGATTGCACATAAAACTGTACCCACAATGCAGGCTCATTTCTGAGTGGGGCTCCTGCAGTATCCTTGCAGATGGCCTGCTGTGAAAAGCACTTGGGTCGTAATACAGAGACCTGGCACTCAGTGACTCCTGTTACAGCCAGCGTGAGTGCCAGCCAAGGGGAACTGAGTGCACACAGTAGTTCCTCATCTCGAAGGGCAGAGCAGTTTGATGCAAAGGCAGGCAACCAGGCAATGCTGATACAGACTCTGAGAGCCACTGGACCGTTATCCTTCCGAACGGATTCTAGTTGAAACTTTGTAAGGATCATAACTGTGACAAGAGGTGTGTGCAGCCAGGTGTCGGTGTGCCTGGAAACACACATGCTTTACACCTACTCTCTGCATGAAAATGGAAGTTTTCTCGGCAGCTTCTAGTGTCCTGAGGTGTTGGTGCTTGGCTCGCCCCAGCAGCAGCTGCACGGAGAGAGGGAAGTGCACAGAATCCGGGCAGCATCTAAAGCAGCAGCCTTAGTTTCTTGACTTTCATGTTTTTCATTCTCAAAGTTAGAAGACTGGCTAGTCTAAGATCAAACGATCACAAGCAAAGTCTAGAGTCACCGACGGCGGTTGCCTTGGAGAGACTTATTTCAGCCATGGTTCTGAGGACGTAGGAACCAGAAGGAGGAGCTTTTCCTTGGTTGGTTCTTTTACTGTTGGGCCTCAAGAATTCCAGCAATTCATTTTATTAGACTATCAAGTCATTTTATTAGACTATCAAGTCATTTTATTAGACTGTCCTGTTGATAACAATATATATATGATTGCCCTGTAAGTGTACCTGACAACATTTCTCTGTGTCCCTGTGTGCTGATTGCTTTTTGCCAACTTGACTGAAATCAAGACACGCCCAAAAAGAGTGAATCCCATTTGAGGACTCAATTGCCTTTATTGGATTAGTCTCCAGCCATGTCTGTAAGGCATTCTCTTCTTTTTTTTTAAAAGATTTATTTTATTTATTATACGTAAGTACGCTGTAGCTGTCTTCAGACACTCCAGAAGAGGGAGCCAGATCGGATGGTTGTGAGCCACCATGTGGTTGCTGGGATTTGAACTTATCACCTTTGGAAGAGCAGTCAGGTGCTCTTACCCGCTGAGCCATCTCACCAGCCCCCAAGGCATTTTCTTAATTGCTAGTTGATGCAGGAGGACCATAGGCTGCTGTGTGCAGGGACCTCCCTCGGCAGGTGGGCATGAGTTGTAGAAGAAAGAGAGCCAAACAGGCCAGTCAGTTGGGCTCTGCCTCGGTTCCTGCCTTAAGTGTCCTGTCCTGACTTACCCCAGTGAGCAACTCTTACTGAATGCATGAGCTGAGTTAAACCCTTTGCTTCCCAGGCTGCTTTTGATCAGCGTTTGTCAAGCAACAGAAAGCCTGGTTACTGTCTTTCTCTAATTACACGTGCTTACCATGCTCAGGGAGCAATTATTTTTTTAAAATATGTTTTAAAGTTTATTTTTGTAGAATTATATATATATATATATATATATATATATATATATATATATATATATATAAAATGCTTGAATACTATATGTATGTATGTGTATATGTATGTGTGTATGTGTATATTAAATGTATGTGCATATGTATGCATATACATGTGTATATATCATATGTTTGTCTGTATATATCTGTATATATGTGCACATATTTCATATGTCAGTATATCATATGTATTATGTATATATGTATATATAATTATGTTTGTATGTATATGTATATATGTATATATTATGTGTTTGTATATATGATGTATGTTTGTATGTATGTGTATATATTGTATCTTATATGTATGTATATATGATGTATGTTTGTATGTGTACATGTATATATGTATATATGCATGTATATATTGAATGTCTGTATATGTATGTATATATGATATATGTTTGTATGTATGTGTTTATATCACATCCCTGTACATATTATATGTATATATATGTATGTATATATTATAAATTTGATCATATCTACCAACAATTCCCTGACAAATCACTACCATATCTCCCTCCCAACTTCATTTCTTCTTTCCCTTGACCTGTTGACTCAATCCAGTTAGTGCTTTCAGTGTGGACATGGGTGTAGGGCCTTCCACTGGACCATGGACAACTTACAGGGGGTAGGGCACATTCCTGAGGGAAACAGACTACCCCTCAGGCAGCAGCCAGTGGCTAATAGGTCCTCTGCTGGCGTGGGGCCTTGGGAAGGAATTCTTTTATGTTCCCAGGCCATGCCTGTTTGTGATGCTCATGACACATAAGTTCTTGTGATGTCTGTAAAGAGCTCCTTGTGTTTTCTTCTCAACACCACTGTTGCCAGCACTCCTGGCCTTATAATAAACATAACTACCTTATGCTGTCTCTGTGGTAAACAAACAGGTCACAGAAGGAGATCCCTTGAGAATAGGACACTCCAGGGAACTACATTGTTATATTTAAGAGAAGCCTTTTATGTAGGCAAGAGGGTGTAGCATTGGGAAGACAGAGCCCTACTGTTAGAGGCAGGTGAGCCCGGCTAATGCCAGGACGTCAGGTAAGTTGATGGAAACCTGATTGTTAAATTGGGACGATGGTGGGACCTGGGATCCAGAGGGTTTAATGGCAAAGCAACATCTCAAACAGCACTGGAAAAGAGAAAGAGAGGTTGGAAAAGTCAGTTTTCTAATTTTCTTTCCATCTGGCCTTTCGGAGGATCACTTGCCTCCTGCTGAATTGAAGGGAGGCAGAGCGCATGCTTGCTTAAGCCTTATTCTGAAATAGTTGAGGTTTTAGGTGGACAGAGAGCGACCCAGTGCTTTCTGTGTAACAGTGTATTTATCTAGTTTGCTTGACAGGGAGAATAAAGTGCTTTTCAGTGTGATTGCCTCAGAAGATGTTATTTTAGAGCCCTGTTAGTTGGCCAGCCTTGGTCTCTGGCATCAGAAGGAATGACATAGCTCGTGTGCACTGTGATTCTCAGGCTGAGGCAGACTGTGCTAATTGAGTAGATTGACAGCCCTGTCAGCTGCCTGGAGCCTATAGGCAGTAGTAGCTCCACCTCCCTCCGCTCTTCCTCCCTGCAGCTCTCTGTGTCTCTGTCCCCCTTGCCCAGGGAGAGGTTCGTCCTTGTTCTCTCGCCCACTTTGCAGACAGTAGCTATCGAGGTAGTCAGAATGCTAGAAGGTTAAGGGGTGATCAGAGATGCAGATGTGTTCTCGGTTGAAGGTTAACGGGGTGATCAGAGATGCAGATGTGTTCTCGGTTGAAGGTTAACGGGGTGATCAGAGATGCAGATGTGTTCTTGGTTGAAGGTTAACGGGTGATCAGAGATGCAGATGTGTTCTCGGTTGAAGGTTAGCGGGTGATCAGAGATGCAGATGTGTTCTCGGTTAAAGGTTAACGGGTGATCAGAGATGCAGATGTGTTCTCGGTTGAAGGTTA